>VZTJ01001205.1:523635-648519 GCA_013397795.1 Orthonyx spaldingii | reverse complement strand
GGGATCTCAGCACACACGGGGATCTCAGCACACACCGGGATCTCAGCTCCCACGGGGATCTCAGCACACACCGGGATCTCAGCTCCCACGGGGATCTCAGCACACACGGGGATCTCACCCTCTGCACCACAGCTCTGCTGCACTGAGCCACACGAGCACCCCTGCACGGGGACGAGGTGCTGGCACTGTCACAGCACAGGGAACCGCACGATGCTCTCAAGTGAGGGTGGCAGGGGACCACGACGGCTGTCCGGATCAGCGATCCCAAGGCTCAGCAGTCTCAAATTTCGGATGTACAGATTCCGGGTGAGACTGCCAAGGCGATCGTGGACTTAATTCTGAGAAGGAACAGCTTCAACACTCCCCTCCCTCCCCTTTAATTGATTCATGTAATGGACTACGAGGTGAAAGCTAATGGTTTATAGTGCTTGTAGCTGGGGCCTGCCAGAGTCAGCAGTGTATCTTCTGCTGCAGCTCTTCCCATTTTTCCCTTATCTCATTAAAATTTACCTCCTAATTCATCTCTCCATCATGAGTTTTCTTCCCTCTATTTATCATCCACCTCCTATTTATTACCATTTGTCTCCTTCCCTGCACTCGGTATCTGCTGGCGCTGGGATCTGATATTCTGAAAGTGTCTCTGGAATCAGGTGGCGAAGGCAGAGCCCAGCAGCCACTGGCTCTCGTGCACACAGGAGCCAGCCAAGGCACCCCTTGCCCAACACACACACTGCTGGGTTAGAAGCATATCCAGAGATGATCCTCTTCTGAAAGAAGATGCAAGAATCTCCCAGCAGATGAAGAAAACAGTGAAGGAAATGGTGGAGGTAGCAAAAGTCAATGTCTTCTGCTCTTTCCACACACACACACACACACACACACACTGAACAAAAGGAAATGATCCTTCCCCCTCATTATGAAAATACTCTCAACCCTCCTTCTGCCCTGAAAGCTCATTGTTTCCTGGTATGCCCCACTGTGCTCGGACCTCGAGGAATAAAATCTCATTAAAACCCATTTAAAAATATTTGCCACCCTTTTACTAGTTTAAAAATGTTCACTTTAAGATTTCCAAATTATTTTTACAGAAAGCACATAAAAACATGCCATCACCAATTAACGTAAAGGAAATTAAATTTAAAACACTGGAGAAATATTCTGATGAGTCTTATGTTTGCTTAACGCCAACTAAAATTTCCTTGAGGCATTTAATAAGTACATTTATAAAAGCTCACAAAGCAGAGTTCAAAAGTCTTCTCGCTAGTAAAATATGAGCCTTAATTAACCTACAGTTTCACATTTTCTGGATTTCAATAAACCTGTAGGCATTTCAGCAGAGCTGGATAAATACCTGCATGAATACTGCGAGGATTTTCTCTGAAAACTAATTAGCAATGCTTTCAATAGCTGACTTCAACTAAATCTGTTTGACAAGGGAGCTTCATACCCTAAATCCTGCAGTGAGAGTTACTTCCAGCAGATAACAGATTTCACAGGAAAGCATATCCACCAGGACTGTCAACCCCTGGAAAAACTATGAACGAGATCTCCAGGTATAAAACATTTCCCAGCAAGGACAGACTGCAGCCAAGGTCTTACGCTAGCACAGGAATGCAAGTGACAGCTCTGAGATTGCCTCCTGCCATCCAGTTCCAGTAATCACAGGTGACAATTCAGGATTCCCCCAGAGACAGCAGAGGCAGGATAAGTTGTTTATGTATAAAATATAAAGCCCCAATACAGCAAGGACACTGTATAGATGCAGAGCCTCCTGAACTCGGAGTGCTCCGGACACGCCTGCGGTGTCACACACAAACCACAGTGGCCCCAGTTCTTGGCTCACTGCCATCTGAGAAGGCTGACAAGCAAATCTACTTCCCTTCAGGAGCCCAGGAATTCAGTGGGATGGACCTGGGTGGGGAAAGCAACCCAAGGTGTGCAGCCAAGAGTCACTTGAGGAGGAAAAGTGTAACATGATCAGAAAAAAACCACCCTCACAACTTATCAAACTCCTCCTTCTTTTGTAGTCTTCACCATTTGTCTTGACAGAGGTCAGAAAATGCTTACCCAAAACTCTTTTTGTAGGTGGTGGGCATGTCTTTTCAAAGAACTTTGTAGCCTTTTCCATGACATCTTTTTTCCATGTTAAGTACCAAAGCCACATGGATTTGTCAGCACCTACACTGTTTGTGAGACTGAACTGTTCTTATCTGAGAAGCTCTACCCCTACCAAATGTATTACATTTATACTGAGCAAGATATTTTATTCCTTCTCAGTCTCATCCCTTAGGAATTAAGCAGAGTACTCAGATTTATCAGCTCAAAGGAAAAGCATTTTCCATGACATTTGTCAACTCAATACCTTCCAAGCCAATGCATATTTATTCCCAAAAACACAACCTCACAAATAATCTCCATCAGCAGGGGGGCCAATTTCCTTCACAGATGAAATTCTGGGGAGAAAGGTTCCACCTGACATTAGGCCCCACTAGGAGAGTTCACAGTGCAAACAGCCAGTTCTGTTACCCAAAGCAGACACATTCAGCATCTGACAGACCAGAACAGGACAGAGACCACGCAGGTGAACACAGCAAACAGTCAAGGAAACACAGCAACCTTCAATATCTGCTGATAATATAATCATTGCATCAACTATCCTGAAGAGTTTTCCCCACCTTCCTTTGAAATACCAAGTAAAATTAAAGCAGAACAAACACCTTTAACAGCTGGTAGTATAGAACAGGCATTTTACAATTTGCTTGCCCTGCTAAAGTACTATATAATCTCTTACTTTACTCCTATATACAGCTTAACATACAGGCTTCAAAATTATCATAAAAACCTATTTTTTCCCAGCTTCTCTAACTCTGCATATCAAAATTGAATACAAGTCAGCATACTTGTCATCCTCAATGTTCCTTCCATCTCCCCGAACTCGCAAAATGAGAAGCAGTGAATTCTCACTGTTTTCTACAAGTTTCTCTGCAAAGCAATGTTTGGCTTGCACTAAACAAGGATGCAAACTGATTCCATGAATACCAGCCATCCCCATTAAACGTTTAAGTTTTGGTTCAAGAGTCATTAATATCACTCAAATACAGGCAAAAGCTGACCTTGTCACTACTACTCTTCACTGTTACCAGCAGCATAGAAATCACACTTGTCACGCTTTCTTCTTTAAAAAACATAACAAATACAACACTGCACAGTCATGAAGAAGAATCCAATGTTTTCAGCCTCAAGCTTTGCAATCCTGGATATACCCTGCTCACTTCCCACCACTTTTGGGAAGGCAGAAGTTCTTGCTTAGGGTGGGCAGTAACCCAGAGGAGCAGACACCAGCACCACTGACACCCCACAAAGGAGCTCCTCACACTCTAATCAGTCTTAGAGCTTTGCCTTCATTAACAGCTGCCCCTCTTGCAATTGCCTCACCTCACCCTTGCTGCTCAGAGGGTGAACAAAGCCTGTGTACAACACCTGAAGACAAGAAGGCCTTTACAGGACAAAGTTACAGAGAGACCACATCTGCTTGCCCTGACAGCCTCACAGCCAGCCTGTGGAAAGCTCTTCCCACCTTTACACACTCATTAATCAGATCAGCATCAATACACCACTTGCTGTCCCCCTCTCAGTCCACCTCTGCCAGTGGTAGGACACTGCACCGAGCGGCACCCAAGAGCCCAAGAACAGAACCACTACAAAAGTATTAAAATAAGAGATCCAACAAAGTGAGAAATTGGCTTCTACATACCATGAGCCAACGGGCAGAGCCCTCCCTCCCCGCAGCAGGAAACTTGTCTCCCACCTGTCTGAGGCCCTTCGGTAACTTCTTCCTTTTCCCAAGGTGCTGGCACAGATTCCGGTCATTTTCCCGGTCGGAGCTGTACTGGTGGTGGTGGAGTCTGTTCTTTTTTGGAAGATACGACAGCCCATTGCTAAGTGCTTCCCGTTTCTTCTTGGCTAGAGGATTCTGTCGCTTCTCCACACGTTCCTGAGGTTTCAGAGCTACGTCCTTCTGCAAAGGGAGAAGAGAAGAAAGACACTGTGGTTAAACTACAGCTCTGGTTTGGTTCCAGGTGACAGCAAAGCACTCTCAGGGCAATGCTGCAGTCACCAGAAAAGGAAAAAACTCACTCCTCCACTGATGTCCTCTTAATCAAAAGGTAGACAAATGCTAAATAAAATTGGCAGGATGAAGAGGGTGCATGGAAGGAGACACATCCTTCTTGAGACTTCATACAGTCAACCTGAATTCCCAAAAGCATCTCATGTATCAAGTGAGCACACATTTAGAAGGCATCATTTGTTTATAAAGTTTAACAATCCGCTTTGATTTAAACAATGCTTGACTTTTCAATATTTATTCTTATTATTTCTCGTATTTGAGAAGCCAAGGCACAAGCTGACCTAAATCCAATTAGGGCCAGCGAATCTCCATTGAGTTCAGGGCACGTTTCCCTCAAGCCTGCCTTAAGCAGTAGATTTCCAAGTCTCAGGGAGAGGGGTGAAAAGTGCACAAAAAAAGCAACTGGTATTTGAAAACTTTGTCACTGACCTTTTAACCCTCAGAATCAATGTCTGCCTATAAAAAAATACTCCACTCTTGTAACACAAATGTGAATTTTGTCACTTAGCCCACAGCTGTTTTCTTACGAATAACCTGCAACACACAGAATCCCTATTTTCATTTCAGATAAATGTTACTTGACATGAATCTTTTTCAATAGCACAGACTTAAAGGAAGAGGAAGAGGAGAATTCATTAGGAGAGAAGAATGAGAATCCACTGGAAAGGTGTTAATTACAGTGCATAGGTGCATCCAATAAATGCAATGTGCTGAGTCACATCTGCTCCGAGACCTTCCCACGTCAGGGGCTGGTGCTGCCCTGTGAGGGGGAGTCACTGAAGCAGGGTCAGGACTTCAGCACTCTCTGCTAACCTGCCTGGCTGCTTGGACCAGAAGCTTCCATGCCCACCATAAAGTACTGGGTAATCTTGTGAGCCTTTCAGCTGTTGTTTATTGTCACTTAATATTGTAAGTGACAGCAGGAAAGGCTATTGGTCCCTGTGTCACATAAAGACTGAGGCTCAGGAGAATATAATTCAAATTAAGGCACCTTTTAATGCAAAAAAACATGCCTAAAGGCAAAAAGCAGTTTGGCTTTAATTAAAGACTGCTCCCTAAATGACTCTCTAAAACACAAGAGCTTCACAAAATTCATAACTGAAACCAATGAGATGATTAATTAAACTGAAGACAGCCATTGTTCAAATTTGATATTTAGCAAAGGGAATGCTTTTACAGGCATTAAAGATGGGAGTACTGAACAGAAGCTGTAAGGCACTTTTTCTACATTTCTTCACCTAAGACACCACAGGAGATACTCTGGGCTTTTCTTCACACAGTGTTGTTCATATCCAAAAAGTCAGGAACCTTATCCAACCTCGTGAAAGAGAATTTGAGCATCCTTAGCTCCGACACAGGATTAGCGATTTAAGAACCTGCTGTGTCTCCTCACTGGTTCCTCCCTGGCTCAGTAGTAGCACTGATCTTCCTAAAATCCTTTGGGATCTCGTTGTGCACAAGCTGAGGGATCCTATGGAGCTGCCCAAGGAAATCAAAAGCAAGAAGAACCCCTTTTCTCAGCACAACTTCTGCTTCCCTTCCCAGGAAGGTTTTAGGTTTAGCTGCATGCCATAAATGCAGGAAGGCAAATTCTCAGGTACAGTAACCATTTCACCAGTGCTCACCATCAACAGCTTCGTAAAACTACAGCATCCACAAACACACCTGGACCTCCTGGATAGCAAGGGCAGGTTATACAATAACTGATACTTTATGTTAGAACTGATTTGTAACTTAGGATAGCTATCATCATGCTGTTAACAATTCTTTTTTCAGGTCAGTATAAAAAAAAAAAATCTAATGTTTTATGAGTAGAACATTATACCAGCAAAGACTTCTGTTGAAACACAGAGCTGATGTTTGTAGATACAAATGCTATTCAAGAGGATTCACTCTGAATGTGAAAGGCTGAAGGAGTGAACAAAGGGAAACTTTCTGGAAAAAAAAAGAAAATTCTACTAATGACTAAGTAGCTTTTGTGGGATTTTTTCCCCCCTGGTGTGAGTGATCTAAATGAAACAGTGGCAGGCTTCCAGAAGCTTATAAAATGTCTAATGGGGCCAGGCACTTCCATCAAGGAATAGCTTGTTCCTATTAGCTTTAAGGGCGTGTGAGATGGGTCAGACTCAGCAGATTGCTGTGCATGTACCTGGGATAACCCTTCCTCAGAGCCCGTGCTCCAGACAACTGCATGAAGCTTCACAATTGTCAGATACACCTGAAGAACTGGAGCTCATGTCAGAATTGGGAGGAAGGAATCTGCTCATAGACCTAAGGCAAAGATGAGTGACACCAAATCCACAAAGCTTCCCCAGCCGGGATGGAAAGACACCTTCCAAGGCAGAAGGAACAACTGGCAGGAATCTTCAAAAATAAAGTTCCTCTTCCACTCACAAGCAGAAAGAGGCAAAGGAGCTCCACACGAGCCTAACTTGTGAAAGGGGCCGTAGACCCTGTTTGGTGGGTGGGCTTGCTATGAAATTACCCATAAAAACTGGTGTTTAGACAAGCCTGTTCCTCCACAAGAGCTGTCTGCGTTTCACCAGCTGACACCACTGCAGGGAAAGTTACAGAGTGCTGTGGGACAAACCCTTCGTGAGGGAACTGTGGGGCAAAGCCTCTCATGGCTTTCAACAGAGACACGACTTAGCCTTAAAGAAATACATGCATAGAAATACGTGTTAAATTCTTCACCTGCAGACCAGACTGCAACAGCACATGATGAAAGAATAAATCTTAGACACAGGGGGGAGGATGCATTACAAAGAGCTCGAACAGAGCTCTCCCGGGGTGCTGCTCCTGGTGTTGGAGGGTGCAAACTGCCCGGGACTGCCTGGGATTCTGCCCGTGGAGCTCTGTGGAGGCAGCGCTTGGCTGGGAACCACGGCCCTGCATAAATCACTTCCCCACTTGCTGCCCTCTCTCCCTCATCCCATTTTTATCTTCCCCTTGTTTAGATAGGACAATGGCTGTACCATGCCGTGTGCTAGTACATTAGCCAGCACAATCTTAATTACAGACTTCAGGCATCATCATGATTAGAGTAATAAGCTGTAATTACTCTAAGGTGACAGGACTGCACAGACCTTATCTACATAGATAAGAAGATGCAGTAATATTTCATGTCGAGATGTATTTTTCAGCAGCTACCCACGGAGTGGATTCAGCCGGAGCAGCAGACCCCATGAACACATTCAGGCTCTAATGGAGGTTTTTCTCCTCTCCTGCCAGCATACAAGCCCACACATTATTAAGTAAATCCTACAAACATATTAGGCACAGTTTAAAACCGTCTTATTCAGAGATATCTTTCATCAGTAAAGTGCCTTAAGTGTATCAGGAAGGTGACTTAAATGTATAAATATGTAATTACACTCAATTCAATACAAAAGTGCATTAATATTTATGAGTGTACTGTATAATCTAAAAAAAATTTCCATTTGTTTTATTTCTATTGGGCACATTAATCAGCCTGATCCCGCTGCAGGTGCCCTGGTGGGAAGGGCCCTGCAGGGGTGGCCCTGCAATCACCTGGCTCCAGTCAGCACCAACAGCTTCAGGCCAGCCCTGCCCTGCCTGGGGGAGGAGAAGCAGCCCCGTGGGTCCCTCAGAGCATTCCTCAAGGCTTGAAGGACACACTGCATTCTCATCAAGTCTTTCAGGGAGCTGTGCCTGATTTATTTCAGCAAAGTCCATCTTCTTGCTACATAAATGACAACTCACTGATTAAAATCAAACCCTCAGTGGCAGCAGAGCAGAGCTTTGTGGGGTGCACACATCACTCTCATGAACGTGACCCCAGAGCCATCACTGCCCTTCCCTCCTGCCCCTGCCCTCTGACAACAATGTAAAAACCACATGTAAATAACTCTGTTCCACTCCTTATTACAGGACTTTTCTATGGGAATGCTGCATGAAAAACAACACTGGAAATGCAGTGTGTAGCAAATGCACTGCAGGAATTTCTCTGGATGAGCATTTCAGGTGCTTTTTTCTCTGGATGACCATTTCAGGGATTTCAAACATTGACCCTTTCCAAACCATCCTTGTGGATTATTGTTACAATTCCAGTGTTGTAAAAACTTATTTTCTGAATTTGCACTGAGTGTGACCTCAGTAAAATATAACTTTAAAAAACTGATTATTAAAAACAGGAGCAGTTTACACTACAGTGCTAGTTAAACCAAATAACAATTGCAACAGTCTACAGCTATATTCCATTTATCTGGTCCTCAGGTTCTTGCTAAAGTCCTCTGTGGCTTTATATCTGAGCCTAACAATTTATCCCTCACTCCAACAATAAAGTATAAAGAAATCAGACATTTTTTTAAAACGCCAAATTGTCATGAAATGTCAATGTAATGCTCCACTTAAAACACAAATATTTAGAAAATCAAGCTTGAAGCTGCCAGTCTGCCCCATTCACTATTCACACACCAAACGTCCGTGTCAAACAACTGTAAGAAAGGCACTTCTGGAGCCTTTCAAGGAGCAAAGAATTCACATTTGATCAGGAACACTAGTGCAGAAGGAAGAAGCCAATTAAGGGGAAAGAAAATACATTTCCAGTAGCTACAAAAGTTGATTTGAAATTCTTTCCCAGTTCCATCCCGAGCGTAGGGCAGCCCCGGTGCCTCAGCTGCAGCAGCTCCGAGGGACAGGGTGGGACGTGAGGAACAGCCAAAGGGAACAGCACAGAAACAGAAACCGTGGCAAAGCCAGCACCTCCACACTCACCCAGGACATTGGGTACAGGAGTTCAGCTTGCAAGAAATTAGGATGTCTGCAGGGCACAGCTGAGACAAATCCTGCAGCTTGGACAGCACAGAATCCCAGAATGGTTTGGGTGGAAAGGGACCTCAAAGCCCATCCAGTGCCCCCCCTGCCGTGGCAGGGACACCTTCCACTGTCCCAGGCTGCGCCAAGCCCCAATGTCCAACCTGGCCTTGGGCACTGCCAGGGATCCAGGGGCAGCCACAGCTTCTCTGGGCACCCTGTGCCAGGGCCTGCCCACCCTCACAGGGAAGCATCACACAGGGGGAGGTGTTAGCTGGGAAACCAGGACAGCAACCTGCACAAACTGAACCAAAACCTGCACGAACTGAGCCAAAACCTGCACAAACTGAACCAAAACCTGCACAAACTGAACCAAAACCTGCACAAACTGAGCCAAAACCTGTACAAACTGAGCCAAAACCTGCACAAACTGAACCAAAACCTGCACAAACTGAACCAAAACCCGCACAAACTGAACCAAAACCTGCACAAACAGCTGCACAAACTGAACCAACACCCCTCAGAAACACTGCCAGTCTGAGGCTACCAAATTTGCCATCACATCTTGACAGTCCCCATCAACTCCTACTGTGTTTCTGTTACATTGGGGAAGAATTTTTACAACTGATGGATGAAAATGCCCCAAAACTTCAATATCTCTCTCATGTTTCATAATTTGCAGTTTTAATTCTGGCAGAAACAACAAGATGTAAAGATCTGAAAATAATGCACTGACCAGTCCCTCTAATCTTTCAAAATCAGAAAATAAAATGAGATGCTTATAATAACCATTAATTACCTCCAGATAAAATAGTTAAATGTACTGTGAACTCTTCTGATGAACGATTAGTTCCTCAAAAGCATTTATCTAGGGAGAAAAAAAATGCAAACACTCTTAAAACAACACCAGGGAGAAAGCAAGGCAGGTGTAAAGCACAGTGCAAAAGAGAAAAGGATTCTCAGTGTCACTGTTATGGTATTTTAAGACACAGGGGTCTGGTGAAGAGAGGCATGATGCCCACTATATTGGGTGCAGTAGCCCATCCACTAATCCCAGCAATTCCTTCAAGCCACAAGACTTCCACAGAAAGGTTTAGTCTTGTTTTGTTTGCTTTGTTTCCATAAAGTTGCAGTGCATTGCCTCCTGCATCTCTCTGGAATCTGAAACCAGAGTGGTTCAGTGTTGTGCAAAGGCAGTTGTGCAACAGAGTGAGAACGAAAGGCAGTGCCAGGCTGGGGGGCTTGGGTGGGTACAGAGGAAGGAAAACAAAAGCAGAGCAAGTTGCTGTCTGCTCCAGATGTGTTGTGTGAAAGCACTTCTGTGGCAAAGAGACTGCTTTGATTTTTCATCCCAAAATCATTTGTTAACAATAGCATTGATAAACAGAAGGCTCCTTTTCAGGTCCCGCCGATTTAAATTACACACACAAAAATACATTAAGGCAACGTTATTGAGGTTACAAAGTCAAGGGCTTGGAAGTTATGAAAGGCCAAGATTAAGGCTGCAGCCACCACCTTAATTCAGGCCTCTTGTGCATACATGCCAAGATACAATCTTTAATTACATGATCCCGTGCTCCTGTTTCCCTACACAGAATGGAAGGTGTTCAGCTAATGAGCAACCACTCAGGATTTTGTTTGCTCCTCTTTGTCCATCCTGTGGACCTCGGCCTTGTTTACTGACACTCCATTCACACCCTCCTCTGAATGCACAATGATTAATTTCCTCACGGGCTTTTCTGTACAGCTCCTCCCGATTGTATCAGGTAGATGCTCAACAAATACCAATGGGCTATTTTACAGTTGTTCTGCCAGACAACGCTATTTCACTATTCCCATTTTACAGGTGGCAGCCACAGTCCTGACATGTTCAGGTCAGAAACATCTGCTAATTTTAAGCGTTCATTGGGAAGCACCTGAGGTTTGCTTTTTCAGAGAACTTGGCTCCACAGAGCCCTTTCTCTAATGAAACACAGCCCTCATTGATTTCAGCAGCCACCGGGAGTGCTGAGCACTCCTGAAGATCAGGCTTTAGTGAGCACCATGTGTTATAAGGATACAGGGAAGAGCTGTTTCTAAAATAATGTGGTGCCACGGCCTCCCTCAATGCCACACAGCAAATACAAGCTGGAGGCAGAGGAAAACCAAGACTCTGGTGCCAGCTGTTGAGCTGGAAAAAGCTGATGTCATACATGAAGATCAGCATTGGAGCAATTCATTGCCATTCATTTATTTCATGTTTTTCAAACATGACATGGTATTCACAGCCTTATCCCTCCCCCCTCCCTGCTCAGTCTTGTCACTCCAATCCTGTGCCATAACATGTTACAGTTGTGGAGAACAGTCAAGAAATTACTGGAGCCTGTGCAGCCCCAGTGAAGAAAAAGCCTCGTCCTGGAGCCGGTGCCGAGGCTGTGCTGAGCAATGCCAGCGGAGATTGCAGAGCCATGGAACTGCTTTTCTTGAAGCTGCCCAGCTTTGTGGAAAGCACACAGCTGATTCTGCTCAGACTGGTTCAGCCAGAAGCCTGTGTGCTCCTGCCAAGAGATCCTGAAGCCCTGACTCCAGCCAGCTTCTGCCAGCCTAGCAGTCCCACTGTGTTTTCTCTAGAGATTTTTCTAGGTCTAACACAAGTTGCCAGCAAAGTCCAGAGTTATGTCTTTGCTGCAGATTTGGCTCAATGACCTCCAGCACACCTGGGGCTGCCTTTTGGAGGCTGAAACAGCAGCGAGGCCTGGCCTGTCCCAGCAGTGGCTCCGTGTCCTCTGCTGGCACCATCTCAGCCACGTGCTCTCAACTCCTCCACAGTCAGTCTGCAAACTCTTCAGTCACCTTTGGCAAGTCCCTGCTGTCCCTGCACCTCCAGCCTTGGATCCTGGCAGAGCAGGCAGTGCTGTGCTGCCCACACTGCCCCTTCAACCCATCCCTGCTCCCTGAGCATGACCCGAGCAGAGTCAGCCCCAGCTCCCAGCGTTTCCAACGCCACAGCTCCAAACCCTCCATCCCCCCGAGGCTGCTCACACCTGCAGCCCCTGCAGCCCAGGGAAATGGATTCCCACTGGCCCCGGGTTTATCTCAGCGCTGGGCCTTAAATAAATGTGCTCGGCTTACCCTGTGAGCAGCAGGGCCACGTGCTCATATTTATTTTCTTTGTTTGGGGAATGAAAAGAAATAGAAAAGAGATGTGGAGAGGAGTCCCTAGGGATGCTCCCTTTAAATCTCCATGCCAGGAAGGAGGGCTCCAGTGCTCCTGCACTGCTCAGTTGGGATTAGAGAAGAGGCAGAGAAGAGCCCTAAGGCAGCTCCTGAATCTGAGTTTGGTTTGTTCCCTGTGCTGTCACACACCAGTGGCACCTTGAAGGTGATGATCCCCAGGATCCAGCCCTGCTCCTTGCTCAGCACTGCCCTGAGCTGGTGCAGGAGCACATCCAGCTGTGGGCAGGGCTGGGACTGGCATCTCCCACAGCTGCCCTTGCCCCTGCTCAAGGGTCAGCTTCAGGTCACAGCAGTGCCAGGAATTTTTATCCTTGGAAAATGGGGTGTTCATGGTGGAGAAAACCCAACTGAACAGTTATCAAGAACCACACAGAATAATACGAAACACAAATATTTCAGTTTGTCTAAATAATTGAGCAGCTCCTCAGTTCTACACCGAAACATCTGGATTTTTTTTTCTTCACATACTTTTCTTAATTTTCACATTTTGTTCTGATTTAGAATGGAAGAAATATTTTTAAATTTCAAACTTTCTCCCCCCCCCAAAAGAAAAAATTGTACATTTGTATCTGTAGTTATACAGGATTTGTATATACTGATCAAAACATACATTCCAGGAGATTTCACTGGAGGGAAATACAATTCCACTGCAGGAGCTGCTGGCACAAAGCTGGCTGTGGGCTCCTCCACCCTCCACACACGTGTTGTGTTCTCTGAATAATTCAAACAGCACTTTGGTTGGCAGGCCACAGACCCAGGCAAGGAATTAGTCGGCCAATAAACTTTACATTAAAAGGGTATCTCCCCTTATTGTAGGATTAGAATAAATGCATGTGGGCTTAGACAGCGCTCATCACTGCTGCCCCTGCACCAGGGCACAGATGACTTCAGCCTCACACTGGCACCATTCATTAGCACAGCACTCAGCAGTCATAAAAAATGTATCATGGTTTGCAAATCGAATCAGAAGCACCTCTGCATTCCTTGTCCTGTAGGAAGATGGTGCAGCACCAGGAAAGTCCAGTGCATTCCAAAGGTCTCAGGATGCTCCCTTGAATCTCATGGCCACAGAAAGGCCCTGAGCTGGGACACTCTTGGCTTTGCTGCCCTGCCAGCCTCGAGGGCTGGATGAGAAAACCTGGTCCCCAGGAGCTGAGACAGAGACACCACCTTGAGACAACACAGGTAAAAACAATGAGGAAACTGCTGCAGGGAGAGATGGAAACATCCATCCCTGCATTTCTGTATCACACATCCAGCCTTGCAAGCACGCAGGGAAACCAGAGCATCCCTGTGCACACCCAAGCCAGCCCGGCACAGAACGCAGAAATGAGCAAAGGAAAGGACAGAATGAGCAGAACCACTCAGGGATTATGCCAGGTGGTGCCATCCATGAGTAATCCAACCTGCAAATTTTTTCACCCAACCAAAAAATCTCCACATAATAATGGGTTGTAATCATTGAGCCTTAACAAAAAATGAATCTATTTTAAAACAACTCTTTTGCATCTTGTAGGTCAAGAATTCGAACTACTCAACACGGGAGCTTTTCTGTCTTCTAAGCTCCTACTGTCTCGTATTCCTCTGGAGTTTCTTTTCTGTTCTCTAGGAACCCCCTAACTCTACCACTGTTTTGGCCTGTTGTGGCATACGTCCTTGCACCAGAGACTGATGAGGAAAGATTTTAAAATGGAAGAACAGTGATGAGAAAATAAAGAGAGAGAAAGAGAGCTCAGCTAGGACCTGAGGAGTGCAACATTTAAGGCAGGCTTGGCAATGTTCCTCATTAGGAACAGGATCAGAACCTTTGTGCAATTAGAGGGAAAAAAGAAACAATGGTTCAACTTCCCACCTGCAAATGAAACCACCTCCTAGCATTCAGGCTGAAAAAAAATAGTAAAGAACAAAAGTTTAAGAAACAGAGCAATATGTAACCTTTCCATTTGCTGCCTTATTCTTCCCCAAGGAAAGAGATAGAGTGAAAATAAATTTGATGATCAAAAAACCAGAGGGATTACATTCTTGTACGGTGCTGATCACTGGCAAATCCCCCTCTCTGCAGTTCAGAAGCACAGCTTAGCATAACAGACAAGATTTATCATTGCCTTGTCCTTCGCACCGCTTACAAAGCAGACGTAAGTTGCTCCTATCTCAAGAGTCCTCACTCACATACACGAGGAAATAAATGCCAGAACTGTTGTGCTGTCCCTGTACCAGGGTACAAACCCTGTACTCAGCACAGAGCCCAGAGCCCCTGGGGAAATGCCACACGTTTTCCACCTCTATTTCTGCATCACAGCCTGGCTTCAGCTCTGGGCTCAGTGGATGCTCCAAAGTCCACGTGGCATCACCCAGAAAACCCACCAGGAACATTCAGTAGTTCCTAGGAGGTGAAACAGATCTTCCCTTCCATTTGTATGCAGAATACGGAGTCTCCAGTTAAATGGGCACAGAAGACAGCATGAATAAATAAACAGGGAAAACCAGAGACGGCTGCTTTCTCCAGTTTTATCTCAGGGCACAGACCCTGCAAAGCCACCTCATACACCAGAGAAAAAGAGAATTTCCTTTACAGTTATTCTGTGGCTGAAAACATAATGTCTTCTGGAAATATTCAAGGTATTTTGTAGATAGATCTTCTAAAACTGAAGTGTCATCTAATATTCAGGGCTATTTAGTGGCTGGAAAAGCAATTACTGCAGTATTTCTTGTTTATAGCCACCCAGAAGCTACAAATTTAACTTGGTAGGGATGCACAGTCAGGGGATCTGGTTCCAAAGCAGAACATCTCGAGTCAAGAGCTTTGCTAATGCCTGCAGCAAACTTGCAGGAGTTACAAAAGCTGAGAATCACATCACTTCAGCAGCACTTAGAGTCAAACCCCACTTCATGTGCACGCAGCTGCCTCGACTGAACTCGGAACCGTTCCTCCTGTAGGAAGCATCCCAACTCCTGTCTCTCTGTAAAACTTGCCTCGAGCAGGAACAGATAAAGCTCTGCAATGCATCTCTTGAGAGCCACGGAATATGTTGAAGAGAATTAGAACCATAAGCAGGAAATCAGTCTGCACTGGGAAGGAAACCTTTCCTGGGAAAGATTTGTTTTCTAAGCTGCTTGTAGGGGCTGGTATCCAAATCTCTCCTGTCTGACCTTATCACCACGTGTGCCCTGCCAGGCACAGGATTAGAGCTGGCTGGCCTGAGAGGGTAAGTTATTAATGTGGAGGCTTGGAGGTGGATGTGGGAATTCCTGATCTCCCTGTGACCTGCAGCACTAAGCTGAGCCCCGAACCACAAAGAGGGTATTCAGGGGCCTAAAACTATTTAATTCCCATTGACTGGTTTTCCAAAGGAAATAAATGGCTCCATGAATTTGGGCCTTCAGCCCTCCCATGCAGCAGAGCTCATCTGTGAAATGGAAGTAGAACCACATCCTATTCCATCTGTGCTCCGCAGTGCTCAGTCCTTGAAGGGATAAATGGATCAGGAACAAAGGGCTGCACACACAGGGCTGGGGAGGGCCCTGCAAGGTGAGGGGGGTTCATGGCACAGTCCCCTCCTCCCAGAGCTAGAGCAAGGCAGCCCCCTCAGGGCAGGAAACAGGAGTGTCCAGCTGCCACACCCCACCAGGCACACAGGGGCTTGCACTGCCCATTTGTTTATTTTGGGAACAGTCTCTCATCTTCCAAGGTCTGCAGCCCTTCAGCTTCAGCAGGCTGAGCCAGCACAGCCCGTGTGTTCCTGTGGGACCCTCTGCCCTGCCTCCTGCCAAGCAGGTGCTTCTTGCACCTCCCTCATTCTCCTCCAGCTGATGTGTAGGGTGGGAAAGTCACGTCTTTTGTATCTTCCCCATCATCCTTAAGGGAAGAGATGAGCACTACAGCCTCACTGCTCTCACTCAGCCACGTCTGTGGATGTGGTTCTTGCTTTCTCCCATTTTTCCCTCCCACACCGACAGGCTCCCTGCATGCCCTAACACAGAGGGGACACAGCATTTCCCTCCCCAGTTCTTCATCCCAGTGTTGTATCTCATGTAACTTGGACACTCCTTAGAAAAGGAGTTCAGGACAGAAAATCCAAACCAACACTTCAAGAAGACACCCAAAGTCTGCAGCTTTATTACGAGGCAAAAATGACCTCAGACCCCTGGACAAAACAAATACCTGGGGTGAAAAAGATGGAATAAATTAAAGGATATAATTACGGCTGGGAAGAGAGGGAAGGAGGTTGCTCAATAGGATGAAAGAGGGATTTAAGGAATAAGAAATGAAAGGAGGTGTCAGCTTGAATCAGCCAGGTTGAAAACTGCTGCTGATTTTGACTGGCATACTGAGACTTTCCGATTGCAAGCCCTTTCTCTAATAAGCTGCAAATTCACCTCTACACTTTTACTTTGATCTTCATGCAAATATTTTATAATGGACACATTTAACGATTTTCAGGTGCTTATTGGTTCTATCAGACTTGATACTGGAATCAATCTCCTCTTTTAGAAAGCTTGGGTTAATGGCAAAGTTTATTAAACTGCATGCAGTCATTCAGAGAAGATCAATAGAGACATGATTACAGAGCAACCAGAGGATTAAACATGAGATTTATCACAAAATTAAACTGAATTAAATGTTCTCTGATAGCACTTGAAATGCTGTCGATACTCTTAACTGATAATCTATGCTTGCTGTGTTTACTTACCAGGCAGCAGGGAAGTCTGACTCGAGGAAATGACTATAATGTAAAATCTGCACAGATTTGCTGAGAGCATTAAACCTCACCTAGAAAACCATTATTTCTTCCTGTTAGAAAAGCAAAAGCATTTTGCTTCTTTGCCCATTTCCTCTTTCAGGGAGAGGAGGATACAGCCCTCTCCCATATCACATTTGCAATCTCCTTCTCAGGGCCATTATAGGATGCACAGGACACTAAAGGATCCTACACAGGGATACAGTGAAATATTTTATGGTTTCCTGCTATGGCAGGTTTTACCTCATTCAGAATTAATTCTGAGTTCTCGATGACCTTATTAAAACTTATCCCACACATTGAGAAATTTGCAGCCTTCCTGCTTCTCCTTTCCCTCAGCTTTGCCCAGCCATCCCCTGAGTTCTTACACCTCTCCTTGCACAGCACGGTGCAAACTTCTCTGATGTTCTCTTCCAAAAGAATTCAACTCCAAAGCATCAAAAAACTCCAAACCAACCAACCAAATAAACCCACACCCCACCCACCCTCCTTCTAAAAAAACCCAAAAACCAAAAAAACCCCATAAAAACCCAAATGCACCGGCAACACAGTACCACTGTCCTTGGAAACAGAAAAGGAAGTCCAGGGGAAAAGTCAGGCCAATTTTATGGAGAGAAAGAGAATCTAAATTCAGACACTGTTCTTTGAGATGACATCTATCCCTGCAACACAGCAGGAATTTCCCAGCCCCTGCTGCATCCTGAGCTCTGTTACCAGAATCACACACAGATTCCAGATTTCCACATTTCCATCTGCACTGGGATAATGGGGCTGGCCTGGTCTGAGCACCAAAACCTCAACTCTCAACAGGACAGGAGGGGCAAGAGGGAGAGAAGCAGCAGGAGATCCTGAGAACACAAGAGACCAGATGCAAAGCAATAACCCATCACAACCACAACTTTGATAAATTTTCATCATGTTTCCGTGGGTTTCCAAAATGCTCACAAAACACAAATTCAGCTGAAGAGTTCCTTTAAAATTTAATGTTTGTGTTTGACAAGCAAACAGGAGGAGGGATGTTAGCTTCCAGGCATTTTTCCATCATACTTTTCAGAGAAAGTCTGTATCCCACCACAGCCTCCACCAAAAGCTTAATAAACCTTGATAAAATACCTCAAAGGAAATATGACCATCCAACAGCAAATAAACCCAAAACAAAACCCATCAAAAAATCCCTCATCAACTATCATGAATTGAATTTTTACTGACTCAGAGGGGCTTAGCTGCTTTCTAAACAGGCTCAGCTATCCCCAGTGTACTTTGCAAAATTCAATCCAGTAATCCAATCCCAGATGCATTACGTGAAATCTTATTTCTCCAAGCTCTAGAAAAGAACAAGCAGAAAGGAAGGCTTTAGGAACACTAATTTGCCAATAAATACTCGCTGAGCCAATTTCGCCTTTGCTGCTTTTTGGAGGAAAATAAAAGGAAAAAAAATCCCCAAACACAAACTGCTGTCCGAGTGCTACGTTACCTTATTAAAACTTCACTTGTGGATAGAAAAAATTACCATGGAGCACAGACCCTGAAATTAGCCCAGCATGTGCTGCCCCAATAAACAAATCCTCAGAAACTAGATTAGAATCATTCCCAGTAGGCTTCCACTACAAAAATCACTGCCAGTTCTGTCCAGAAAGGGAAAATCTCTGCAATATCTAATAGATGGACCAAAATATCTAAATGAAGAGCAGGGCATGTTCCAGCAGTAAGCAGAGAAGCTGTTCAGTGTTACACGGGTACCATCACACGGTGGAGTCCCAAAGCTCCCGGAGTTCTGGGAGCCCTGAGCCCCCCTAGCCCAGCAGGGACACACAGACTGGCCCTGGTGCTCCATCAGGAGCAGACAGCTGGGTTTATGGGATCCCCACGTGTCCTGTGAGATCCCCACAGGTGACACAGATGGCATCAGGAACACAGGAGCACTGACACTGCCCCAGAACAGCAGCTGTTCCATCAGGAGGACAAGGACCAGGTTAGCAGCTGCATGTGCCATTAAACATCCAGCTCTGGCAGCATCCTTCTGCCCTGACACTCTCCCGTGGGATCCCAATCCATCTCCATTCCAGCAGGCTGCTGCCCTGGCTCACTGGCAGCAGGGAGACACATTGCCCTTAAAAATAAGGGTTTCTGGCTTCCTGATGTTTACATGCAGAAAAAGGGAAGTAAAGCCCACTGTAAAGAATACAGTTGCATATCTCAGTGCACCACCTGAATGAGGGCTGAAGCCAAGCAGGTGACAGGCAAACAGTGTCCAAAATGTGATTTTTCCAGGCAGTTGTTTCCCTGCAGCTGCTGCTCTTGGAAACAAAGGCCATCCCTGCAGCTCCTGCTTGTGGGAACAAGCAGCACGTTCTGCTGACACCCCAGAGCATCAGTGACCAAGAGGCAGCACGGCGGCCCAGAGTGGCTCCTGCTTCTGCCCTGGGAAGAAGCCGCCTGCGAGAGACAGCAGGGAGGCTCATCCCCACCAAATGTGCTCCTTCTGTCCTGTCCCACAGCTAAGAGTGCTGGACTTGCTTTTTCCCACCTCCTTTGGCCCTCAGACACAGAGGTCCAGGGCAGCAGGCAGGGGATGGCTCAGGACACGGAGCTGGAGAGGTTTCTGTGGCACCAAAAATCACCTCCCTCAAAAAGCAGTTGCCGTGTGCTCTGCGTTTCATTAATTTAATGGCCAGGGTAATAAATTTGTCAGTAATGACAAAGAAATTCCCCAGGAACTGGAGTACTCGAGTGTCATTGAAGCTCCATCTATTTAGCAAAGAGATGAATGCCTTTTGCCGAGGCTGGCTGTGATTAAGCAGCTGTCACAGCCCCTGCAGCAGCTGCTCCACGGCACAGGCACAGGTAACTCTCAGGGCTCTTTCTGGGATGATCCCGATGTGATCGGAAATCAGCAGCTGAAAACCCAATTAATGAACTGACACAGAAGTAATGGGTCATTTCTGTAAGTCTTCTGCTCCTGTTGACTTGTACAAGCTTCAGTTTTTCCAATGAGATTCATGAAAGTTTTACAAACAAAAGAGAACAGATTTTGCTTTCTGACTCGCTGAAGTTATGTTTGAGTGGACTCATACCTTCAGGAGAGAGTGTGAGTATTTTCAGAGGAACTTTGATTTTTGGAACACATTTAAGTTTTTACAGGGACTGAGATGCTGAATCTATTTTAGTAGCTTGATTTCTTAAAAATTCGGGGTGATAAAGTGTTTCTGTTACGTTTACCCTTCTAACTGAGCAGTACTTTTCACATGTGCACTCTGCTCAGCAGCCACTGAAACTGGAGGAAGTTTTCCAGGGAATTTCCATGTGCTCTGTTTCCTAACACACACTGCAAGAGGTTAAGAACAGAGAATACACAATTCTCTGCTCTCCTATTTTCGTAATTAAAAATTCATGGAAAGTTCCAGTGAAAATATGGCTGAATAACAGATTAGAGAGCTGGTTGTCCTTGGGTGGGGGATATCAAAGATCACATTTGATCCACTGGAGAAGAAAAAGAAATGGCCGTGAAGGGTCTTTGAAAACAAGAAATTGAAGCAAGAAGAAACCAGCAGAAGATTCTGCTTTTACATGGGTGCACCTCAAAGAGATGGTTGGAAAGCCTTTCTCTGCAATGCAAGATAGAGAAAGGAGAAAAAACGGAACTAGCCACTGGGTCAGACTTTCAACCTGGAGACAACAAAATTTACACCAGCTGAGAATCTGCTCTAATTAAAGGGAGTATTTCTGCATGAAAGAAAATGAAGCATGAGATGCTCAACCTAAGGCAAGGAAGTTTCAACAGAATATTAACTGCTGGGGCTAACAATTACAGGGACTATCAAACATCAGGTGGCACAGAGGGGTCACCCAGGGGACAACGAGCACTGAGTGACTGCAGTGAGTCCCCTCAGCTCACCGAGAAAAGCTGAGAGCTGTATGAGACAAGATGATCAGAAATGCTTCCTCTGTGAATCCTAATAATTTAGAGCAATGTGCTTGACGTTCTGGTTTGCTGGAAACCATCACAAACCCAGAAAAGTTTGGAGCCAAGCAGAACAGTGGTGGAGGAAGCCATGGGGGAGGGGGGCCCTTCTCAGAGCATCCCCAGCTGAGCCCGAGCACACACTGTACCACTTGGGAGGCAACTTTATGTGCTCTTAGTAGTAGATTAATGAATGTAATTACCTCACATTGTGGCTGTGAATGCTGCAAAACCGTAATTTATAGTGTGGTGTAAAGTTCTAATGTGTTTTTATGTCCATAAGCTCCTTAACCATAATCTAATGCATTTGTACACGAGCACCCTCCTAAGTGGCTCTGGGATCAGCAGCGAGGAGTCCCCCTGGCATGCACACTCCTGCTTTGTGTCCTGATAAACCAAGCTCTCCTGCGGGCAGCTGAGGAGAAGCAGCTGCTAATGGCATGAATAATTATAAGTTCAGTGGCAAGAACTTCTCTCCTTCCTTCCGTCCTTCCTGGCTGGTCAGAGCTGTAGCATGGAGGAAAGCACAGCACCAGCGTGGTACAGAGAGGAACAGCAGTGTGGGTGTCCCAGTGAGTGGTGGGATGGAACACAGGCCCTTGCTCTGCTGGACAGCCAGGACTCAGCCCCATCTCACTCCTGCTCCCTGGGCTCTCGCTCCTCCACAGCCAGGACACCAAGAGATCCCGGAGCAGCACTCACAGGGAACTCTCTCAAACAAAACCCTTCACCTTCCCTCACCTTCCAGCTGCTCCGCTCTTCTGTGTGCAAGACCCTGTGGTCACTCAAATCCTTCTCTGCTCCAGGAGATGTGGCCGGGACTCCTGAAGTATGTGCTTATTGTTGCCACTAACTCATTTAGGCAAACCATTTAACTTCTTTATGCCCTTGCTTAACCATCTGTAAAACGGGACTAATAATAAACCTCAGAGGGATTTAGTTAGACTTAATTAAATGGTTTGTAAAGTGCTTTGAGATCCTCAGGAGAAATGTGTTGTGCAAGTGCAAATTATTATTACTGTTACAGTGCTTTCTACTTCCAACACAGTTAAATATTAATGATCCAGTTCTCCTAATGCCCAGTGATACAACTTTCCTGAACAGTAATTTTCCCAGCTAAAAAGACACAGGACCTGGCAGCAGAACATCAAAAACTTTCTTTGTTGTTCATTTATAAGTAGTCTGAAACAGCAGATAAGAGTAAATATTTTAGTATGTATCAAACCAAAGATGGGGATCCCAAATGCATGTGCTGTTCATGCAGTCAGTTCAGAGCCAAAACAATGCCAATGAAATCACCAAATCACAGTGTTCCTGTTACACACTGCCAGAGACCCAGGGAGGAAAAGTCAGTGTCAACGCTAATATATAATAAATGCCTTTCCTAGTTAAAAAGGCACCATGGCATGAGTGACGCGATTAACATTCAATTAACAGCTCCATCCTGTCAGAAGGAACATCAATGCCCCGTTAGTAAGAGTGTTACAGCTGCAGGGGCCAGGGGAAAGAACATCCTGGATTTTCAATAAGGTTTGTCTATTGTGATCCGGCAAAAACGATCTGAAAGTTGCCTGCAGGCAAAAAAACAAACAGCCATGATTCCTCCTCTTTTGTCAGCTTCTTCCAGGCCAACTTAAAAGGAGAAAAATGAAAAAAATTGACTTATGACTTCAGGTGATAGGAGCTGAGTGAATGTGACCTGGTTTGCAAGGCTGCTGTGAGCCTTTCCACCCACAGGAAACTGCAGCCATGGGAACAGCAAGTCCTGCCCCAAACACTGAACTCTCACCTCCCCTGGACGTGTCAGAATCTGCTAAAACTGAACCCCAAATCGCCACTGACAAGTGTTTTCTTAGTATTTTTCAGTATTTAGTTAAAATATATAATAATATATCAGAAGCCAAATCAAACATTAAGGAAAAAAAAGGCAATTCCAAATTTGAAGGTATTAAGGTTACACACACAGAATTAGGTGGTCTCCACTTGGAACTGTGGTGTGGTGTGATTTTTAATTATATGGTGAACTCTGATATTCCTATTTGATCTTCAATAATAATGACATAACAAAGATACATAATCTATTGATAACGAAGTCAAACATGTTTTTGCCATCCTTATGCACTACAAAGTGAGCCTAGCTAAAGAAAGCTTATTAAAAAACACTTCTAATTTACTTATATTACAGATTCTAAACATAATTAAAAGAGCAAAGAAAAAAAGAACAAGGAAAAAAAAAACACCACCACAAAAAAAAAAAAAAAGAAAAAACATCATCATCCCCAGATGAAAAATCCCTTTTGCACTGAAGCACCAGATATCAGAGCAATAAGGATACACCAGGTAGGAATGCAGCAAACAGAAATGTGTGGTTGTGAATCATGAAGTCTTTATTTCATCTAACACAAGCTCATCTCATTACTCCATGCAACAGAAGAAACCACACCAAAGACTTTTTGGGGCCTGTATAAAAGTAGGGAGAGCACCAGGACTGAAACCCTGCAAACTGTTCTCATCCTGCTCCTGCACCATGGAGCAAAAAACCTATTCTGACTTGCTTTGGTTTTCTGTGCCTCACTCCTGGGTCAGGCTGGTCACTCCTGCTGCTGCAGAGATGCTGCCCACGGCTCTCTCAGCCTGCCTGGAATCTCAGACTCTGGACAAAAATCCACTGCTCAGAGCCTCAGCATCCTCCAGTGCAGGATCAGTTAACCATGAACACTTACACAATGCCAAGCTTCCAGAAAAACATCCCTGAGAAAGTATTTTCCCAGCTTTATGCAAGCAGTCCCAAGGTGACCTGTGTAAATTTTGGATGCTTTCAGAGCCAGGCAGAAGGGCTGTCACCACACCACGAGGTCCATCAGATGACGTCCTTTGGCTCCAAACCCGACTGGCTGAGCCAGAACCCACCCTGAGGGATAACCCTTTTTGAAAAACAGCCTTGAAACACAGAACAGGCACCCCCACACCCTGTAATCCCAGGGGTGTGGTCACTTCTGAGCAAATAAAGGAACTGGGTGCTCCTGTGGGGTGGCAGGAGCTGCTGTCACACAGGAATGATGCTTCCCAAGGCCTGGGGTCAGTGCAAGGCCCCACTGTTTATAAACTTTCTCCACTCAAGCACATTTCACACAGGCAGGGCTGTGAGCCATCGATGAGGAAAAGAAGATTTGTGGCAATTTTATCTTAGTAATAATTTTAAACCCATCAACTTCAACATAAGAATTTCTATCTGTTTCAATATTTAATTTATTTTGCCTTCTAGTGTTCTTAAATTAGGGAGACATTTTATTGCTCTGGTTGACATTTTTACGACAACTGAAACAAGGCTTCATTTTTTAAGTGAAATTTCTCCTCTTGAAAAGCTAATTAGTGCTTGTGCCCACAGTGGGGATGCAGGTGCAAAAACACAGACCTACACACACACAGACTGCCTGGGTGGAAGGATGAACATCCTTTTGACAATCTGGACATCCTGTACCTTTGTCACAACAGTAAATACCAAGATTCTAATCTTTTCCTACTCCTCCACAATTAAATCCTTCATCTGTGACCGGACACTACAATCCCTGAGTCTGCATTTTCTCCTAAACAAGGATTAAAGCAGCACTTAACTACATAGACTGGCTGCCAGTTATTGTATTAATATAATCCATCTTTGCTTACTCTTGTTTTAAAAGAGAGGTAAGTGCTCTGGCAGCCTTGAGCTCCTTCCCTTTTGCCTTCACCAGCTGATTATTTCCAGAATAGAAATGCTGGCCTCAGTGGGTACCTGCAAACAGCCTGGCTGCCCGTAATGATGATCTACCTGTGTGCTGCTTCCAGGCCACCTGTTTGCAGCCTCCCAGGAAGCTTCACAGATAGATAAAAAGCTTCCAATATTTTCCCCACATAAACTGCAACCCATCCATCAAGTTGTTTACATCACACCGAGATATATGCACCTTTATCATGAGAGGAGCTGTCTCCAGAAATGGGATGAACACACAGACATCATAAATCTCCCCTTTTACAATGGCTGCTGGGACTGCATTATTTTTGTTGAAGGAAACCCACCCAGCAGCATCGCAGGATCAGCCATTACGGGGACACAGTGCAACAGAAGGGCACAAAGACAGAATGTCTGTAAAACACAGCCCAAGTGCTCCGCAGAGCACACGGCGAGCCCCGCAGCAGTGCTGTTTTGCTTGGCTCAAAAGCTGTCATTCCACAAGCACTCCTAAGGCCAGGCGGCTTCTGCCAAGATTCTGAACTACCTACAAACCTGCCTGGCCCTCGATGTTTCCTGTGAACACAGCCAGGGCATTGCAATTGCAATCTCACAGCAATTAACATTCTTCTGCAGTTTCAGTAAACACGATATGTCAAACAGGGGAACGTGCCCAGGCTCTGAAGGCAGGGATCAGGCAGAGGAGCCCAGCAGCTCTGTCCTCACTCAGAAATGTCACCTGTCCAGGCAGCCCCTGCCAGCTGCCCCCACCACTGCCACCAGGAGATACCTGAGGTCAGCACTGAGAGGGGAAATGCTCATCCCTGAGATGGGAATGAAGGACCACGGCTCTGCAGGAATACTTCACCACCAAGCCAGCTGCAGTGCACACCACACCATGGCTACAGCTGGGGACCCTTCTGGGTTCGAGACCTACAGGGCTTCAGCACCTCTGCCTCACACATCCCCTGAAGGAATGAAGTAGGAAGTGGCAGAGGAACCTGGGGAAGATCATCAGCAACATCTCAAAAAGCTGTCAAAAAAGGAGGGGGCAGGTGTGAGGGGACTGACAGACAGCTCATGTGTGAACCAAGTCTGGGCTGACACCCCGAATCCAAAAGAATCTGTGCTGTGGTCTGCTCAGGGTGGGGAACAAGAGCAGTCTCCCCCCAGTGAGACAAGCATCCCCAAGGGACCTACTGTGGATTTGCTTTGAAAACTGCTTTGCTGTTTATCTGCCAAAACAAATAAGGACAATCAGAGTTTGCTGTTGTAAACTTCTTTCCTCTTCTTGAGTCAAATTCTCTCACAGAGTAATAATTTATTTTTAATCGCTGCATTTAGACAAAATAAACCACTTGAGAAAAAGAGGGCATGCGAAAACAACAACAGATTTGAAACGAAGTCTGGACCTTAACTTGATCTACAGAGAGAATTAAAAGCAGATTATAGTTGGTATGCAAAGTTATTAGAGCAATACATGGAATTCCAAAGACGACCAGAGCCCAATTTGCTGTGTCCCTGCAGTGTCCCTGTGCTGTGACCCATCCTGGGACCATGGGGCTGGAACTGGGCTCATTTTCACACCTCGGGTTCTGTAACAGAGACCTGCAGATCCCAAACCTCACGTTCCACCACAGCAGAACCGAGCTGGTTTTGCCACTAGATGGGAATAGGTGCAGTTGCTGCTCTTAGAAGGCTGAAATACAATAAATGACTGCTTAGCCCATTGAAAAATAAACCAAGAACAAGATCTTTTCCCGCTATTTTTTAAATGCAACTCCATACAAAATCACAGCATTTGCTATTTCAGTAGGAATGTTTTTAGCCACAACATGCTGAAGAGACAAGAAAGGATTTCAGGGAGAAATAACAGCTTTTATGAGACCCACTGATATGTGGGGAAGAAGAGAGGAGCTTCTGGGCACACAGCCTCGTGAGGCTGGGGTAGCTAAAAGCCTGCTGAGTTTTCCCAGGTGCCACATAACAAGGGCTAAGGATCAGTAAAATGTGATGGGAAGAGACCCCTGCATCCTGGGAGAACAGAGAAAGACATCCCCTCCACTTCCATTTCCTTTTCTTTCCAAAAACAAGCCATGCCCTGAACAGCACAGAGAATAAACCCCCCCAGGAGGGAACACTGGCAGTGAAAGCACCTCTGGTACTCCAAGTCTCTCACTGGAACGCTGGTAAGCAGAATGATAAAGCCCCAACACACAAATGTCAGTGAGGGCAGCTCAGGGGATGAGGCTTTATGTCTGAAGTGCTTCCTTTTCTCTTTATCAGCTGCCCTGCCCTGTGTCCAGTTTGTTCCTGAATGTGCACAGCACCAAACACGGGGCAGGAGACAAAGGAATCACTGGCAGGAAAGCAAAGGAATCATTTCTATCAGTGGCAAACTCCCAAGATCACCGATTGCCACTCTCTACAGCCTGTGTGGAAACCAGCTAGAAGAGCTAATGAATGGAATTCTGGTCTTAGAAAAACAAGTTTTAATGAGATGGACCAGAGTAGTCACCTCTGATAACCCATCTGTGGATAGACAAGCCCAAACTGAGTTTTGTATTTGCAGGAAAACATGAAAAACTCAGTTTCACTATAGACCATTCCAGCCACTTTAACAAACTGGTAACAGTCAGGGTTTTTATAAAGTCTCTGTGCTCGACAGCTCTGTGCTGGCATCTGAGGTTACAAATTGCCTCTCTTGAATCTACAGGGCTTATGCTTTTTGTGCAATTGACATTCTCCTTTCAAGCATATCAGTTCTTCCTTCGTTTCAAATGCTGGTTGCTCATTTTATCTGCCCTTTAAGTGTTTAAAAAGATTCAAACTGGATTTAGAAAAAAACCACCATCAACAACAAAACAATCACACCCCAAACCCTACAATATTCTGCATTTATGTGTTTTTCTGATGTGTTTACCATGCTGTAACCAATCAGATAAGCTCCTTAGTTCCCTCCAGTGATGGATTATTGAGTTTTTATTTATGTTTCTCCTTGTTTAGCCTCCCAAGCACCAATACACTTGTACCAATGTCTCAGCTTCAACTCCCATTAAGGAAAGAAAGAGCCGGCAAATGTGATCAGCCTTGGAGATTTTCCAGCCTGAGAGTGCTCCCGAGCCCTGTCCTCTGCTCTAAACACGTTTGGCTCTGGCTCTGCTCCCTCCCCAGCCCTGCTTGCAGCGTGGGATCAATCCAGTGTGCAGATCACTCGCTGCATTTCACACCCACTTGCTGACACCTGACAGACCAGAGGAAAATAAGGACAAACAGCGCTGAGCAATGAAGGTCAGAGATAAGTTCAAGACTGATAAAGACCATAACCTCCACCTCCCAAGTGCTGTACAAAGTGTCCCTCCTGATCTACACTCACTGAGCTTTTCTTTCTCCTCCCAGGGCACGAGAGCACTCTTAGACTATTGGTCAGCTTCAAAATCAACACTCTCTGAGTTTCTTCACATGGAAGGATTCCAACT
Source organism: Orthonyx spaldingii (assembly GCA_013397795.1). NCBI lineage: Eukaryota > Metazoa > Chordata > Aves > Passeriformes > Orthonychidae > Orthonyx > Orthonyx spaldingii. Next base: position 620,510 of record VZTJ01001205.1, on the reverse strand, counting down.
CTCATACTTACAGTCAATCTTAATATACTTGTCTGTTTTAATTGCTACAGAATTGTTCTCCAAAGCACTGCATCTCAACAAATTCACTGGCAAAGTCTGAAGATATTTGTGGTCTCAACAGAATGATGATCTCCTTCCAGATAGGGGTCAGTCCCCTTGCCAAAAAATTTAGCTTTGCAGAAGGGTGGAGAATTAATTGTTGAAGCAGCTCCTGGCACCAATTAAACCTTGCTTATACCCAGGAGCAGCCTGAGCTGCCATCAAGCAAGCTGGACTGATCCTCAGCAAGAGCTTGTGGAGATTCCCCCTGCCTGAGGGGCACGTTCCATCAACATAAAGTCTGATAAGCTCAACTGGAAATGCTGGTTTATCTTCTGGGGGTTCATTCCTGGTACAAGTTAACTCACCTATGGCCGAGCTGGGATTTTTCCCCCACATTAGATAAGAAAACAGGCAGAGCAAAGTGTAGGGAGCAGAACTTCTCCTGAGCTGGAAACTATTGGCTTTGCCAGAAGAAACAGAAAATGCCCACATAGTGTAATTGCTGGAATTAAAGGTCACCACAAATCTCAGTGCTCTGGACTCCAGGGGAGAAGCACAGGAATGAATCCCAGCCTGAACACAGACTGTGCCCTGTGGAAGCCCCACCTGCTCCAGGCACACAGCCGCAGGACGAGCTGTGCCAGCCTCACCACCTTGTGCCTCCACAAAACCTGGGCTCTTCTGACTCCTGAGAGCTACAGACCAGCACCAGCAGTTTGCCCTCACCTGTGCAGGCCTGGCCTCTCCTGCACTCTCCAGTCTTTCATATTCCTTATCCAGCTGTGTCCTACCTATGGTAATATTGTGTCACATTCATCATCACGGGGTCACTGAGGTCAGCTCAGTGCTGACAGGCTCCCAAAAGAACGTAAAAACCCAGTTTTACCAGACTTCTACCTGTCACCTGCTATATAAAGAATGGAATAACACTGCAGAGCTTCAACCTTGGGACTTGTCACTGCACAACAACCGAGATTCCTCACACAGCTCCTGGCTGCTATGACCTGGGACCCACCAAGGCAAATACAACATTTTCAAGGTCCTCATGCCTGCTAAATCCATTGCAGACACCTTACAAGGCACACAGAAAACACGCCCTAATGCCGACATCCACTGCTATGACAAGGCACTGGATTTCTCCAATTCACTGTGCTCCCAGTGGTGAGTAACATCTGTGGAGAACAAACATTAAGAAGATATTACACAGTCAGCAAAAAATCAATTTCCTTTCCTGTGTATGGGATTGCACTACACATTTCACAGAATTAGTTTACCACAGAACACAGCAAATCAAGTATAAACCAAGTTGTTTACATAACCCGTGTGGGACTGAGAGAAGAGCCCTCGGTTCCAACTCTTTCAGTCGTATCCACACATGATCAAAGCAAGGCTTCTGTGGCTCAGGGGCAGGTAAAACATCCTTGCTCTTATGGAAACCACACATTCATAGTAAAAAAGAATTAAATACCCAGAGAAGTGCCTTTGATTTGTGCACACCTCCTGAATGCAGTCCCCCCGGCTGCTCTCTCTCCACACACGGCGCAGTGTGGGGCTGGATGGGCAGTTCAGCACTCCAGTGCAAATACAGGACCCAGAACAGGGAACAAGGACCAGCCAGTGCAATTTTACACTGCAGCTGCTTCTACCTCTGCTATTTGTTTTCATCCTATAGAGGTATTAAGGCAAACATACTCCAAAGCAGAAAATGGGTTAAAGGCCAGAGCAGAGGAAAAATGAACCCCATTCCTCTTAACACTGAACACCTCAATACACAGTGAGGACTAAGAGCAGTGCCTGAATGTCTACAAGTAGATTCCAGCTCAATCATTGTGATATTGGGATAGATTAATGCCTGCTTACTGTCTTGGATCATAAGGAAAAAAGCAAGAAGGGAGGAAGGCAAGCAAACTATTATTACCAAAACCATGAAAACATCCGAGTTGTTCACTTGTATGAGGACTGTCTTTTCTTGAAAATCCAAGAGTACAAATCCCAGTTAAGAAATCCAAATGCCTTGCCTGACTGAGCCTGAAAACCATTCAGATATTAGTTATTATTATGTAGGACAGGCTGAGACAACTGTGTTTAGTGCTCACAACAGCCAACAAGTTGAGGAAAGTCACGACAGAGAGGGGAGAAGGGACAGAGAGGGGAGAAGGGGAAGACTGGACAGAGACGTGTGTGAGCTTAGTTTGTATTCAGCCATATCAGCTCTCTTTGCACAACAGAGAGAAGTGAGTTTTTAGGAGCAAAATGAACCATGAAAGGTGGCAGGTTTGTCTCTAGTGGCCACAAAGGCCCAGAAATTCAAAGGTGTGAACATGACCTTGTCATCAACAGCTATTAAGCAGACAAATGCAGCTCAAGGTTTATCAAAACAGAGACACTGGCCTACATGTCCCCTGGCAACAGCAGCTGAACTCTTCTTAAATAACCTTTTGTTAAAGATTTGGGAAAGCCTGTTAGTACATTACAGTTTGCAGTGCTTTAAGTAGGGCTTTTGTTTCAAGTGACACTTCTTGCCTCTCCCTTCAGCCATGAACAGTCTTTACAAGGAATCACAGTGGTGTTGCAGAGCTTTAACTGGGATCAGTGCAGAGCTTCTCAGGGGACACGGGTGGAAGTCAGGTGAGAGCAGCTGGAACTGCTGCAGTTCCACCACTCCTGGGTCTGAACCTGCGCTCTCCAAGACAAGATAAATTCAAAACATGATGTAAGGCTCAGAAAAGAACAAAAGGAGAGAAAATGTGGCATCCACCCTTTCTAACAACCACATTCCTACACAGCACATGCTCTCACCAGCCACACACAGACCCTGGGGTGCAGGGACATGTCCTACCTACATCAGGTTGTTTAAAATACCAGGTTTTCACTGCTTCTCCAGTTCCAGGCTCACAGTGCCACTGCAAGACCCAGAGGGGAGACTCTTATTAAGCAGAAAGCAAAAAGCAGCAGCAAAATTAAAAAGGAAAATGTAAGCCAGCACTGGAGCCAAGTGGTGAGCAGAGACCCAGCCCCAGCTGATGCAGGGGCCTCCTCCTCCCCTCCCACATGTTCCAGATGTGCCTCAGGACCAACACAGCAGTGACAGGCTATTGCAGTTTCTGGCTGGTCTGCAGAAAGCTTCTCATCTTTCTTTCTCAATTTTTAAAAACTCCTCTCAATGGTTTTTAATGACCTCAAAAGGGCAGGACAGGCAGACCCATCCTATTCCTCCTGCCCATGAATTATGTGCACTTTCCAGTGTACCACTGTGTTGGTGTTCATTCTCTAATCTCTCTTTTCATTGAGAGCACAGTGATATCACAAATACTGGAGTGTGTGATGGGACCTGAACATGAGATCAGGGCAGCTTTCCTTCCAGCATCTCCATGAAGCAGCTCAGACCAGACCCCTCTTAGCCAGGACAAGCCAGGACACCAACTTCTGCTCAGCCACAGTCAGAATGGAATCCAGCATTAAAAACTGGAAGGATTTTCATGTTGGTTCAAAAGAAAGCTTAATCCCAGTAGAGTTCTCTGCTTTCCTTCATTTCTCAACGTGTGTGTATGTGGTCATGCCCATGGATTCAGTGCACAGCTGGTACAAAGCAGATGAACTGCACAGTCCCTTTCTTCCCTCTCTCTTCTGCTTCCATGCAGAAAATTAAAGATTGGAGGGTTCACAGTCTATACTAAAACCACTGGCTCAGATGATGAGCGAAACACTTCTTTTGGAGGATTAACATGGAATATATGGCAAAGGAATGCAATTACTTTTTGGTTTCAGTGACATTAAGCACAAAGAGTATCCTCAGTTTAGGGAACTTGGCAGTATCAAAACTCAATGGATAATAAAGATAATTAAGAAAAAAACATGAGACCAGCTTCCACAGAAATATGCAGCTCTGCAAAGAGAAGGCTCAAGCTGCTGTGATCAGCTCAGGAGGCAGTGATGGGGGCCATCTCCACCCCGGAATGCTGGCACAGGCAGCTACGGCAAGATGGAAAGTGTGGTGCCCTTGCACAGAAAGCACAGTGGGATATGGGGGGGTTTCGGTCATGAGCTCAGAGAAGAGTCATGAAACTGAGGATGAGGAGGATGAGCTGAGGGTCAGGTGTGCACATTAAAGTCCTCACTGAAGGAAGAGGGAAGGTAAAAGCACGGACACATTACAGATTCACAGGGAATGGAGGATGAGCAGAAAATAAAATCACCAGAGAAACAAAAAACATGAAGAAAAATATGTGATGAACACAGAGGAATTGTAAGTCACTTCAGGAGGCTGCAAATGGCCAAGAGAGGTGAAAGGAAGGGACTGCAAAGCTCTAGGAAGCCTTAAGCAATAGGACTGGCAAACAAGAGCTTAAGGAAAAGCCTGAAACACCCCTGAGCAAACAGCCAGAGCAGCCTAAGGAAACCCGGGGGCAGCAGAGGGTCTGGGGAGCCAGGGAGACATCGAGGAGCCTGGAGAGGACAGGGGGAGGAAGGGACAGGGAGACAGCACAAGTCAGTGCAGAGACAGAACTGAGTGGCTCCTGAGGACTGAACCTGAACGGTGCCCTCGGGAGCAAAGTGCAAATAGCCAAGGGCACAGGGAGCCTCAGAGCACAGGGACAGCAGGGAGACTTTCCCGAAGCACCGAGCAGAGGGGCAGCTGCAGCAAAGAGGACAAGAAATCCATCTCACTGCTGCTGCCCCTGCAACAGTGATCCCTGCCAGCTGCGTTCCAGAGGAGAAATCAGAGGTACTTAGAGCTCTTTTACCAGGTAATCCATAGCAGTTCATGGAAAGAGAAATGTCTTATTGACTCTCAGCTGCTGTTCACCTTCACATAGCCACGAGCACTGTGGCAAGGAGATGTTTCAGATGTTTAATAGTGAGAGCCAATATTCATGGAAACAAACTGGAGCAAAGCATCACTGTCAGACTGGCAGGAACTGCAGCTTCTGCCTCTGAGCACAGGGCAGCCCCACCACCAGCAGGGGTTCACCTTTCATTTCTCCCCAGCCATTTTAAACAAGGAACAAGAAAATATTCCAAAAGAGGGAGCCTTGTCTAGAGCAAAGGATTACAGTTTGTAAAGGCTCTTTGCAAATGCAAGGCAAAGATTCAGCTGTGGATTTCTCTGACTGAACTCCCCAGCAGAACATACTCAAGGTGAGCAAACACTGTAATGCAGAGTGCTCGTGGGGTTGCCTCCAAACCTGACCAAACTCGAATTCACAGCTCCTCTCAGTGCTCCACCAGCAACCTCAGGCAGAAAAACCTCCTATTTTTAAATGCAAGAACTCTGCCTCTCTTGTGGCCTCCATCTGCCACTGTGAGGTCCTGATCCAGCACTGCTGCTCTGAGACCATCAGCACCCTGTTGAGATAAATACCAGTGAAAAACCCAGCATTTAAACTACCTGTAAAAGCCAGCAGTCAGGCAAAGGCCACAGAAGCCACTAAGAGACAAAAAACCCCCACAGAATCAGATTTATTAGTTAGTCATGTGAGTTTAATGGACACTGACATATTGATAAGCCAGTGGACTCATTAAAAAAATAAATTAAAAATGATAATCAAGCCTAAAGAGTTAGCCCGTCAAAATAGAGGGGGCTTCTGCTTCCTTTTGTTCATTTGTAAGGACAATCTCAGCTTAAGTAAAGCAGCCAAAAATCCAGCACAAACACCAGCGCCCAGAAGAAGTGAGCTCTTTTCTGTTAGCACCTTTCTAGAAGAAATACAAACCTCTACTTGTTAGCAGAGAAGTGTCACAAGTTTCAGGCAGAGGTGAGGTTCCCAGTGGGTTATTGACAGGCAGGAAGGACACGATCCCCCAGAGCTGCACAGCTCAGAGCCAGGCAGTGCTGTCTCACAGCCCCCACGGAACAGGAGCAAACACCTTGGAGTGTCCCTGACAGGGGCTTTTCCTCCTTTTCCCAGAAGTGGCTCATTAAGTGCTTTCCTCCTTAGTGAATCCCACATGGAGCACACATCCTCACTCAGTGAAGCCTCTGCTTTTAGATTTTACCAGCCATGAAATTGCTGTGACCAACACGCTCCCTTCACCACAGGGTGAAGTGTCAACCCAGCGGAAAAGGATTCGCTCCTTGTGGTGGCACAGACCTTTATCAGCCCTTTGGCCACACAGACTTAATGAAAGGGAGTACCCAGTTAACACACTTCCTACTATGCTTTCAGCAGCCAACTCTACACAGAAAAAAATGGTATTTTCAAGCTCTGCCATCTGCCAGTTCTTACTTGACAAACTATTTGCAAGTATGGCAAAGCGTATCACTGCCCTGCTGTGAACATCATGTAAGGACTCACTTTCTAACTCAATATATGAGCAGGCTTTCAACTTCCAAATTCAGTTTGCTATTCCTCACAGACAGACTTACTAGATTTTCTTTCTTTCCTGCATTTAACCCCATGAAATGTGCAGTACTTTAAAACACCATCACTTATTATTAAATTTTAAGTATATGGTAACTAGAGATGTATAAAAGAGAGTTTTACAGAGGCCCTCCAAGACAAAACACTACATTTTGTATGCCATCTGATAACTATGTGAACCAGCAAGCATTTAAACCTTGGCTGTAATTTCAGAAGAGCTACATATAAAACCTTATTTACAACTGGGTCTTTCCTCTCCTTTCTCTTCCCCCACTGAGTCATCCTGGTCTGTTTAGTCCTTAGAGGGGCTGTGCATGAGGGACAGCATTGAAAGTGCACAATTTCAAAAAGATCATCCAGCATATATGCATAGATGTAAAACACATAAGCCGTAACTCTGTACTCATTCATACCATGATTCCTGCCAAGCAAATAAAGCAAAAGATATTGAAATGAATTTTTCATACAAATCACTGGAAAAGAGACCAGAATCACAACATTACCTAGTGCATGTTCCAAAAAGGAAAAGGGCCTCGTCAGGAGTAATCATTTCACAATATGGACCTGTGTGTAAACTACTGACAATGGGGTTTTTAACACTTTTAATTTGCTATGTACTGTAGAAAGTGTACTTAACTTGCTGTCTCTGGTACGTCATTAGAAGCCACACATCCAGCTTAATAGGTCGTGTCTGATTTCAGAGATCACAGACTAGAAGTGATTTGAGTATCAGTGATGTACACACACACCCCTTGTGACTTTGTGAAGTTTAGCTGACCCCCATTTCAACCATCAACAGATGAGCTCAGCACCAGCAGCACAAACTTGCACCTGAAAGTCAAATAATCCCTTTTTAGACAAGGAACCACAAGACACCAACTTTCCACGGGGCCAAGAAGAGCGGAAATCTCTGGAGATGGACCTGTGCAGTGCCAACACGTCAGATCCCTTGGCTGGAATGCCTGGGAGGGGATGTGAGGATTCCCTGTGCCCATGCTCTGCGTGCAGCCCTCGCCCGGCCGTGGAGCTGTGGCTCGGAGGCGCCGCTCATCGCGGCACGGGGCAGGAGCGCTGTGCAGGCTGAGACAGGCACCTCCTGTAAATGTCAGTGGGTTTTTAAAGGTTAAGTAAGCATCTTGAGAAAGGCCTCCGTGCTCCTGTGCTTCACCTCAGTGCAAGCTGATAAAGGATTATTGAAAAAGGGGGACAAAAAAAAGCCTGCAAACAGATAAAAACCTCACGGGTTGCTGTTGAATAATTGCATTTTTCTGTGCCCAGCTACAGTGGTGGATTACCAATGGCAGATTTACCATTATTAATTATCAGAGCAAAGTATTAAAGACTGTTTTGCTTAATTAATGAACTAATCTACAGATGAGTTAATTCATATACAGTTAATTCATATATATAACCATTTCATAAAGCTAAGGCAACTTCCCTTGGAGTGCCCTGTGAAACCTCTGCCCTCGAGGTCAGAATCAGTGACAACTGTGGGGACTCATCAGTAGCTCAGTGAGTCAAGCCTGGAAATAAGCCCCAAAACTTGATGAGATCTCTGTGCCGTACCATGAGCTCTGTTATTGCTGTTGTTTGAAGGGAAACAAACCAGAAAAGCAAGAACCAAGTAAAAGTCAAGCCCAGGAAGGACAGCCCCAGCTGGACACTGCCCTGGGCTCGCTGCAGGGACACCAACACCTCCCTCACAGCCAGGAGTTTGGTCTGGTGTCACACACAATACCCAGGGTGGTTTTGGGAGGGGGGAGCACACACCTCAACACCCTGTCCATCCTCCTTCCCCCCTTCTCTGGTAGCTCCCTGCCAGCCTCACTGGTAAAAGGGCCATAAAATTAGAACAAACTAAATGGATCTTGCACTATGAAAAGAGGAAGAGATTTCTTCCCTTCGACAGGGACGGAAGAAAACAGAAGGAAAATGGAGTCAGAGAGTAAAAAGAACTGATACCAGATACCTCCACTTTCTTTATATGTCTAGAGAGTAGCAGAGACTAAAAAGCGAGGGGAGAGAAGGGAACCAGGGATAGAACCTGGATATGAGGAACACCCTGAGGAAGAAAAAGCAGAATGAGGAACAAAAGATGACAAGGAAACAAAGTAAGCAGCAGAGAAGAGAAATCCACTGAGGGAATAGAGAAAAACAAAAGAGCAAGAGCACAACAGAATCAGGTGGGGGAGGCTGGAACAAGAACCACTGAAACGGCTCAGAAAACTCAGACATGTCATGTAAAAAAAGGTCCCAAACTATAAATAGAAGGAAAAAGAAGGGGAAAACCATACAAAAAGATTAAAGGCAAAGGAGAGATCAACTTTAAAGCCCACCCTGCACAAAAGCTTCCACACATGTTACATAAGAGCATAAGGCAGGTTACCACCACCATGTCAACCCCTGCCCAAACAGCGTTACAGGAGCTCAACCCAAACCATCAGCCCTTCCAGGGGCACAGCACCTTTAGTGGAAAGTATGACTTAGTTTGGTCCCAGGCTGATTTGATGGGCACTGGGATCTGAGCCAGCAGTGCCCTGGAGCAGGAGGGACATCCCTGTCCTGGGGCACCAGGCCCAGCAGCGCCGGCCGGGCCAGGGAGGGATTGTCCTGCTCTGCTCGGGGCCAGGGTGGCCTCACCCCGAGTGCTGTGTGCAGGGTTGGGCACCATGATATAAAAAAGACATTAATCCATTAGAGTGCCCAGAGGAGGCCACAAGGATGGGGAAGGGTCTGGTAGAATGGGAAACCGTAAGAGGAGTGGCTGAGGGTACTTGGAATGTTCAGCTGGAGGAGACTAAGGTCAGACCTCATTGTGGTCTTCAACATCCTCATGAGAGGCAGTGCAGGCAGGTACAGATCTCGTCTCTCTCATGACCAGGGATAAGACCTGGGAATGGCTGGAGCTGTGTCAGGGCAGGGTCAGGCTCGATCTCAGGGAAAGGCTCTTCCCCCAGAGGGTGCTGGGCACTGCCCAGGCTCCCCAGGGAATGGTCCCGGCCCCGAGGCTGCCAGAGCTCCAGGAGCATTTGGGCACCACTGCCAGGGATGCACAGGGCGGGAGTGCTGGGGGGTCTGTGCAGGGCCAGAGCTTGGACTCAATGATCCTGATGGATCCCTTTCAACTTAGCATATTCTATGATTCTGTGGTCAGAATACAGAGCTCCTACACAATGAGTATCACCAGAAAAACACCTTTCCTTGAGAGGTCTCCAATTTTAGTGCTAGAGGGTCCTGGAGATACACCTGGAGGGTCCTGGAGATACTCCTGGAGCTGAAAATGGCAAAGCTTCCTTGCAGTGCCTGCTCTGGTTGGCTGTAAAGGGGACGGAGCTCAGCTGCAACAGGGTAAAACCAGAGCACTGGGGTAACCATGTGACCCATCTGTTCTGGATTTGTTCACTTGGTCTGCAGCAAATCCCCCACATTCTGTCACGGAGATGTCGAGAAGGAAAACTGCAGCTCCTGGAATGAGGAAACTGCTGGTGCACACCTCCCTGCACCTTCCTGCCTACAGACACGCAGAGCAGCACCCCTGGCACCTACCTGCCCTGCCCAGCACAGCTCCTGCAGGCACTGCAGAACCAGCCCAGCTTGAGAGAGAGACAACTTCACCCTGCCAGCCCTGCCAGCCCTGCGTGGGGCTCTCAGCAGCACCCTGCAGCAGCCACTCCCCATCTCTTCTGACATTCTGCACCCCTTCCACTGCCAGCAGCAAGCTCGAGCACAGGGACACAAATTATCCACAGCGAAGTTCAGGGAGCTGCTGCTTTCTAAGATCAGGAATGTGAACAGAACAGCTCCCAGCACAGAGCTGCACAGCAGGGCAGCTGTGGGCAAAGGCAGCTCGCATCACCTGAATTACCAGCAAACAATTTCCAAATCAGTGCCAGCTACCAATGAAGATGTAAAAACAAGGCTGCTTTGTCAATTACAGCACTCTCGTCAGGAATGGCTTGCCAAGTGACTTGGAACAACTCCCCTTCATGCCAACTCCCCTTCTGCACCCATCTGAAAGGAAACTGTTCTCATTCATGCTGGTAAAATGTGATTTATGTGCGGGCCAGGCTGCACCAGCACAGCTTATTCTGACGCTCCTACTTCAGTCCAACTTTTTAGATGATGTCCAACTTTTTAGATGTTTTAATTCAATTAGTGCAAAATATGTTAAAAAAGAAATCTGAGTCTTTATTGCAATTATTTCTGAAATACTCTGTGGCAATGTTTATCTGTGCCTGAAGGAGCGTCAGAGGAGACGCTGTGGTAGGTTCAGTAGGAACAAAAGACAGCCCTACTGCTGGCTGAATCTGCTCCCTGCAATTTCTGCTGGCTGCTATTTGGCAGACAACAATAACAAGCCAAGATTTTTGAAGCAAAATGTGCTGGTATTTGAATGAGTAAAATCCAACTATTCAGTCGGGGGAGGGCACATTCTTTGCGTTCGTATAATATTTCGCAAATCCTCCGAAGTGCAGCAGCACACAAGGATGTGGTTTGTTTCTCTTTCAAACAGTCATCTGCAAGCAATTTCATTCAGTTAAATATCAGAATTAAATTTTAGCCATAGTAGTGCTTCTGTGCAAAGGAAATGATGTTTTAAATAGGCATGCAGATGTGGTCCTGCAGATTGGGGCTTAAAACAGAGTAAATAGCTAAAGGGGAGAGGCACTCACTCCTGAATTGCTATTCCCAACTCCAGAATGAAAGTTCTTTATATGACATAACTAAAACCGCTTCAGAAATAGAATCAAACTGTTATGCAATAAACTTTGTTACTCCCAGAGAAAAGCTGATCAAGTAAGAAATACTGTTTCAAATTCAAAAGGATTTATTTCTCAATTCCTACTAATTTCTCTGTTTAGATGAGCCCAAATAAGGCTGTGATAATAAAAGTATTGTGTGCTACCCCATGGCTGAGACAGAAACAGCCAAAGCACTCATTAACAGGCACAGCAGAAAGGCTTCCAAATGTGGGTTAGTACAGACCTGGTGCAGCTATCCAAGACTTCCCATGAAAAACTCTGTTCTTTATCAAAATCTCCACTGGTAGGTGTCCCTTAGATGGGGTAAGTTCAAGCCAAGCTCCCTGGGATGCACAGGACTGGCTCTGGCTCCCAGGGACAGTTGCCTACTTCCAGCACGATTTTTGCATGCAGTCACATCCACTGCGGGCTGCTGGTCTCAGAGACAAATACTTTACTTTTTTCTCTTTTCAATCTCTTCCAGATGAGTACAAGATACATCCCTGTTCCCCATGAAGAATCAGGGAGCTGCCAACAACTGTGGAGGTGACCACTTCCCACATGGAAATTCTCAGAGAATTTAAGTACAGAAATGTCCAGAGAAAGACAAATGCCTCCTATAACCAGCCCTCAACCCTACAAACACACACTGTCACAACTGACAAACACAGACCCAAGATTTTGGAGAATGAGGTTCAAATCGGGCCAAAAGCTCAATCACCCCTGTATTTTCCAGCTCTCAGTCAAGTATTGGTGCCCAGAGTCAAAATCTGTTTTGGGGTGGAGGGCTTCTGCACTCTCTTTGTGCTTCTGCAATAGCTACTTTGGGGTGGGGAGTGACTTCAAAAAATGTATTTCAATATTTTGCTGGGAATATTCTTTCTTTTGTCTTAATGCAGAATGGTAATATTTTGGCATGTCAAAAAAAAAAACAAAACCAAAAACAAACCCAAAAACATTAACAGAAGCACAAGATCATTCCCTCTTCATTCCAGTTCTGTGTCTGGCTTGAGGAAGAGGAGCTCTGCTTGTCATGGGGGGAATGTCTCTGAAGGAAAACAACTTCTGGGACAAGGTCTGTGTGTCCCACACCAGGACTATGCTAACAGGCAGGATTCAGCTGGATTTTACCTGGAAAATGAAAAGCACTGTGTAGCTCTTAAATATTTTATTATTGAAAAGGGATCATATCCAACCGAGAGCTTTGTTTACAGCTTGGCAGAGTGAATGGAAAATATCACAAGTTGATATTTGCATTTATCACCTCTGAGCATTGGGAATGGGTAACCCCATGCACAGAGAGTAAACAGTGGCAGCAGCCAAGCACCCCCTCGAATTCAAGCCAGCATCTTTTCAAACCCATTCAATTCACTAAATTTAAATGCACCGATACCTTTAAATCAGAAACAAACTCTCCAGTGTTCTGGGAGTGAAACAGCACTAAACTATGTGGTAATGCCAGGGAAAGAAATACCTCCCTCTCTATAATAAGCCCACAGGAGACCACAGCCCCTTACACAACTATTTGCTACTGTGGGATTATTGCTGAATTATTTCTCAAAAAGAGTCTAATAAAATTTGAGTAAAACCAGAACCATTCCCACTGTTGTTATCAAAAGACCTGTCTGTACCTGCACAATAAACTCTGTTACAGGGAAAGAAAATGAGAGCATTAAAATCTACTCTGATGAATGTCTTCCTAACGAAAGTGAAATATTTATCACTTCGCAATTCTTACTTATGGATTCTGAGTGAAATGTTTTGGGGTTAGATGCATAATGACTACAGAATTAAAACATGTCTTTTAATTAGAACATGGAAAAATAAAGAGTTTTTGAATTTAAATTAAGGACCAAGCTAAAACAAGCCTCGTGACAATGAACAGCATTTCTGTGCTCCACTAATTCCAAACACTGCTTGACAGATCACATCAGTGTATGCTAGGGGCTAAATATGTATGCCATGGTTTTGAGCCTTTAAAAAATTATTTATATTTAAACACCATGTGAATCAGCCCTATTCTGTATTGCTGAAACAGGCATGTGACTGCCCTAATTGCAGGTGATTTAAAATTCCAGATGCCATTTAATTCTGTGGTACAGTGACAACTTCATAACCTGGAGCCTTCTGAGCTTGCCTTCCAGAAAGGAGAAAAAATAAACTAACAAAAAAAAAAACCCCCGAAAGAAAGGCTTAAGCCTATTTCCCAGGGGTAAGTTCATGCCAAGCTCCCTGGGATGCAGAGGCATCCAGAGAGCAAGCGGCATGTCCAGTGTCATGGGTGTCACAGACTGATGGAATGTCCTGACTGGAAGGGACCCTCAAGGATCATCCTTGGCTCAGTCCTGGCCCTGCACAGACCCCCCAGCAATCCCACCCGGTGCATCCCTGGGAGCTCCGGGAGCTCTGGCAGCCTCCGGGCTGTGCCCATTCTCTCAGGAGCCCGGGCAGTGCCCAGCACCCTCTGGGGCAGAACTTTTCCTCATGTTCAATACGGTTACTGGGAGAGAGCCAGGAACCGAATTTAAGTGTTGATCCACTCTTTACTCTCCCGTTTTCTGGTCCATAACCATTTCCCACCTTCCTTTAACTCCCAGCAGTGCTGAGTTCCAGCTCCTTGGGCAGTCAGTGCCAGCCTGGGCTCCTCCAGGTGGGGCGTTCATCCCAGCCCTGGAGCTCCCTGCTGATGGTGCTTTGAACAACCAGGGTTGGACTTCCAGCCTGCTGAGCACCCACACTTCCCCCAGCACCAAACCCAGCCCTGGGTTCAGCCAGGCCACACGTTCCCAGTGTGGGATCCCTGGAAGTGGTGCCTGGAGCGCGGGGTGGTGGCTGAGCTCACCAGGTCAGTGCAGTTTCACTGCTGTGCTGTTGCACTGAGGACACTTGCACGCAGAAGCTCGCAGCATTTCCTGGGAGTTAAAAATGGATTTTACAGTGTTTCATTAAAAATAAATAACCTACTTAAGGGGGAAAAAAACCTGGTATTACCAAAGGTAAACATACCAGGAGTCTCAACTAATGTTGACACAGCACAAAACACATATCAAATATTTGTCAATGAACTTTTAAATGCAATTTACAGGAACTTTTGTCTGTGTTTTTTTAATATTTTGACACTTTGTCATCATTTATTCCTTTCCCAAAGCAGGCTCTGCTTTTAGCTGACAACTACCTTTTTTTTTCATTTAAACCACACTATATTAATGTACTAAATTTCCAAAAATATTTTTGAAAGCATGTTATCCCTGGCATTTAACCACCAGCTTGTCATACAGCTGAGCCCTCTAACCTCGGCACTGCAATAGTAGACTTTAAGTAACCACTTGCTTAAAAGAAGAGGGGTGAAAAGGGCGGATTTTTGGATGACAGAAAGATGGCATTTTTACAGTGACAAAGATTTATGATATTTAAATTGCTCAGCCAAACTACTCCAGTGTAATGACTGAAGTTCAGATGGGTATCCTGTATTTAAATGCACAGATACACTGCAGGGCAGCTACTTCTGGATGGCTTTGATGGGCTAATTTGCAATAAAAAGTAAGATTCCAAGGAAGAACCTGGAGGAGTCAATTGGCTGGAGTGATGTTTAAAATCCAGCTGGTATTTCAATGCCCTGCCAGCTCCACTGATGTGTTAGCTGGCCCTGGATATGGGGCTCAGTCTTAATGCAGCAAACAGAAACACCTTAAATATCTAAATGGAATGCTCCAGCCATAGCAGAGATCTCTGCATGAGAACAAGTTCAGCTGAGTTCCTGAGGGAAGGAAAAAAAACCCTGCAAAGAGAATGGAGCTGTCTGTAACAGCTGACAGAAGTTCAGATGCAGCTAGTCAAGTGCAGCCAGTTATGATTCAGTTGTATAATAGCATTTGCACTGACAGACAAGACAATCTTTCTTACAACTGTCTGTAGCTTTTTGGCTTGAAGAATCTTGATGCTCTTATAAATTGCAACTTCCCATCACATTCAAAATGTCTATATATTTTTACAGGACACAAGGCATTTGTATGGCATCTGTTACAAAATATATATTCCTACTGCCTAGAAAATGCATTTCAAGTCTTCATACATTAAGTCTGATTTATTCAAGCTCATGGAAAAACTATTTCGAGCAATCTGTCTGGAGCACAGGATGCATGAAGAACTGGGGTGCCAGAGACTGGCTTCTGATTCTCTGCCCCTCGGCACCAGGATAGAGGAAAGTTACTTTGACCTGAAGTTAATGTAAATTGAAAGTGCTGCAACCTGAACTACTCCAAGAATGTAATTCTAATCCCATTTACCTGACATCATTAATCTGTGCAGCACTGATCATCAGTCAGTTATCTCAGTTCACTGCAGTTGCCAGAGAGCATCCCTGTTTATGGAGACGTTACTCTTCTAAGCACAGAGGTTGAGTTTTCGCTCAGATCACCCAGAGATACTGTTTGCAGATAATCTCCAGCTGACAGAGGCCGTTCCCAGGGCTGGCAGAGTGCACTAACACCCCCAGGAACACGTGCTCATTATCCAAGTGCTTCCCATGGCATTTCCTGACCACCCTGCACTGCTGCCGGGCACCACACACTGAGGAAAACGTCCCAAAATTCAGAGACTACAACAGAGCTACCAAAGCCCAAAGATGCACTCCCCTCAAAGAGGCTTTGTGGTTTGGTATTTCACAATTCCCTTGGGCTCCAGTGACAACCTGGTGGGCCTCAGAGCCCAGCCTGGAGGGTCAGGGGATGGAGCACAAGCCTGCAGTGGGAGGCAACAGCTCCACTGAGAAACCCAAGCATGACAGAGATGCAGCAAACACAAGGCACAAAAGCACAGCACTGCATCTTGCCAAGCTCCCTCTCCTGAGCACTCTCACCAGGCGACTGCAGAGCCCTGGAGATGGCACAGGGCACCACGAGACAACTGCTTCTACCCCACATTGTGCCCCTTGCCCGGGTGCTGGTACATCCCTTAGAAACATCCAGGAGCCATGGATGAGATCTTTTACATTTCTGTTGAGAGATTTTGTGCTTACTTATAGATTGTCTTAATTATTTTCATCATTATTATTATTAACAATGCAGACGCTCAGAGCTTCACACCTTCACAGAGTCACAGAATATCCTGAGTCGGAAGGCAACCACAGGGATCAAGTCCAGCTCTTACATGAATGGCTCACAGAGGGATCAAACTCACACCCTTGGTGTTATTGGCACCTTGGTTTTGCTTCCTTTAATCTCTTTGCACCCTACTCGTGACCTCTCCTTCCAGAGCACCAAGAAAAATCTGTCTGCAGGAAACACACTCAGGTTGTAGGACAGAGCAAGCAGGTGATGCCCTGCCATGGGACCACTGCTGCCCCACACACCTTCATTCACAGAACCACAGAACCACAGGATTAACGAGCCTGGAAAAGACCTTTGAGATCATCAAGTCCAACCTATGACCTAACACTACCTTATCAACCAGACCATGGCTCTAAGGGCCACATCCAATCTTTTTTTAAACCCCTCCAGGGACTCCACCACCTCCCCAGGCAGCCCATTCCAATGCACAGTCACTCTTTCTGTGAAGAATTTTTTCCTAATATCCAGCCTAAACTTACCCTGATGCAGCTTAAGGCTGTGTCCTCTTGTCCTGTCGCTGTTCCCTGGGAGCAGAGCCTGATCCTGCCCTGGCTGCACCCTCCTGTCAGGGAGTTGTGGAGAGTGAAGAGGTCCCCCTGAGCCTCCTCTTCTCCAGGATTAACAACCCCAGCTCCCTCAGCCACTCCTCACAGACTTGTGTTCCACACCCCTCTCCAGCCTTGCTGCCCTGCTCTGGATGCATTTGAGTCTCTCTCTGCTGAGCCTCCACTGAGGCACAGGCAGGGTCCCTCCTTCACCAGCACAGCAGCAGGAAAAGGCAAACTACACCCTCCTTTCTTACTGTGAGAGAAGCTTCACCGTGTCACGGTGTGGCAGAGAGTGGCCAGGCTGCCTCAGCAGCAGCTCTGTGCAGGAGGGACAGGAGCTGGCGGCCACTCGCTGCCTTCTGCTCCCAGCTCGAGTGGGCAGCGCTGCAGGGCCAGCACCCAGCACCATGAACCAAACACTCAGTCCCTGTTCAGCCACGGCACACTGCTGATTCCTACAGGGAGCAGAAAGAAAAGCTCCCAGGCAGGAACACTCCTTCCACACCCAGATCCCTGTGCAGCTGCAGCAGATGCTGCCAGACACGCAGCACACGGCCCTTTGCGTGTCACTGTCCCAGGGAACTCTTTTCGTCCAGAAACCGCAGCCCAGGCTTCCCTCCTCAGAAACCACAGCCCACACTCGTTTGGCTTTTTAATAGAAAACACCAGTCCGTGGAAGTATGAAATACAGACATTTTAATTCACCCTTATAAATTTGTGGCAGAGCTCATAAAGTGTGTCTGGAGAGCATCAGCAAGTCAGCCAAACCACGTGGGAGCTTGCACAGGGAGAGGGACCCACTCCTGGGACACCTTGCTGAGACAATGTGTTTTACAGGAGGAAATGCAACGTGCCTCACGTTATCAATAACACCTAACTGAGACTGCTATTGGACAAAAAACTTCTGTCAAAATCTCTCTGGGTGTTGGACTTGAAGCAAACCATTACCTGCCTCCAAGAGACTTCAGTATACCAATATTCTCTTTCCACTTCAGTGGAGTAAAAGCTGGGAATTATTGTATCAGCTCTCAGAACATGCAGTGACAAATCTCATTGAAGAACAAGCCCCAGCCCCATGTCAGCAAAGCAGTTTGAGGTTTGATGATGCAGAGCCAGGCTGAGCAGTGCACAGAAAACAAACCTCTGCTATGAGGGTCGTTCTGTCCCCCTGCCCTGAGCAGGACTTCAGCCATCGACTCCAGCAGGGAAACTGAGGTGGCCTCTGCCGGAGAGCTGCACCAGAAACATCTGTGCCTTTCCAATTCAACTGCTATTTATTAATAAATCATTTTTCCAATCTGGATTTTTGCCGTCAAGAGGTATCAACAACAGGCACATATGTATTCTTAAAAGTCACTGTGTTCAACGTGACACAAACACGTGCCTGAATGTGTTACTGGTTCTGTCTTACCCGACTTCTGACTGACAGCAATAAATTTACTCTTTAAATAGAAATTTAACAATAACAATAATAAACCACAGCATGGATTTAAGTGGTCAATGAATCAAACATTCAGGGCAGACATTGTCAGGAAATATCCCCTTCCACACAACCTATGTTTGAGAGTTGACAAAAGCCCTACTCATACTAATATAACACAGTTTATTTCTCCAAATCAGACCTCAAATGTATTGCAAAGTGCAACCTTGCATGAAATCACCCTCAGAAACCAAAGAGGTTCTTCTATGACAGACCACAAGACATAAAAACCGAAATATTAATAATCAGTCTACAAGGAACAGTATCTATGTCATCCAGTGCAGTTCTTTCTCCTTTACATTATACTAAAACTGCACAGATTTGTGATGTAATCCTTGGACTTCTCACACAGACTGTGAGAGCAGAGTTAGTGTTCACCTGTAGAAAGGTGAACAGCACAGTTCCTTCCTGGAGCCTTTAAACAGAGAGAGGATGTACAACTGCTCAGGTTAAACCAAAGCTGTGCATGGGAGCATTTCCCCCAGCTGCCTATGGACACTGGGAACACTGCTTGAACTCCAAAGCAAAGCCTTGGCGAGAGTCCCTTCCTTGCCAGAGAGTATTTTTTGTTAACACCAACACCTCCAGAAGGATGGAGCTGCCTCCTGCTCAGCGCCGTGTGTTGTCACGCCAGGGAACGTGGGTGCAGCTGAGAGCCGGGAAAAGAACTCGAAAAACAGAGAAAACACAGCTTCTATGTTGCATTTTAATTGCAATATTTGGCAAAACTCATGTCATTTTGGGTCTGGAGACATGAATTATTGCACAGCTGCAGTGAGAGACAGAAGAAACAATCACCATGTTACAGTATGGAAACATTTTATGCGATAAAGAGCACAGCCAAACCCTTCTTTCACCAAATACAGAAATCACAAGTTTTTAATAGAATTCTAGGCACTTCTTTGAGTAATTCAGATAAGTTTCAAGTCCCAGACTGCATTTACGTGTTTATCTAGAGATAAGTAGAGCACTGAAAGATGAGATTAATTTTTCATCCTGAAATATGAAACTTTCCTCAGAACTCCTTCACAGGAGAATGGAGCAGAAGGATGGATCATAGAAGGTGGCTGTGACTCTTCAAGAGCCTTCTGGTGGCCAAGTGCTTATGAAAAGCCTCAAAGCCATGCCAAGAGGCTTCTCTGGGGTCTGATGCTTTCTTTGACTCCTCCAGTTACGAGCAGAGATGTTGGTAAAACCATCACCCCTGTAAACTTTATCCCAACCTACCGCGGCTCCAAGCACTTGGATCCTATCACTACCTCTAAAGGAAACTGAAAGGAGTAATTAGTTTGGATGGACACATCCAAACCCCAGACCTGTCACCAGCCCTGAGTCCATTCCAGACAGTCCTAAACCCTGAACAAACCTCAGCCAGGCTGGCACAGGGCACAGCTGGTCCCTGACCCAGCCCAGGGAACTGCCCACGACTGAAATCACTTCTTCAGCTCAGCTCTGCAAGGTCTGTGCAGCAGATCCAAGGATCAAAAGCTGCTGACAACCCACGAAAGAGATTGTCACCCGAGTAAAATCAAACACAACCCCTGTTGTTCTGGAGGATACATGCAGCAACGCTGGAATATGGCACTGACACATTGCAATGACTCCAGTCTCTTTGCAGATGCTTTCCCTGCCACCCTAACCACATGCAGCAGGATCAAAAAGGATGCCTAGCAAAAGAGGGGCTCTTGAACAATTCTGATGCTCTAAAATATGCGAGAGGGAGAGGGAGCAAGAGAACAAACATTTAATTTCCTTGTAAAACAGATGACTGCATTGTAATTTACTAGCAGCTGCTGGCAACAAACACCATACTCTCATATTCCTATTAGCCAAGCTACAGCTGATTTATTAAAGGCTCAGATACATCAAAACAAATGACTGTAACATCATTTATATTACTATTTACAGCTTCTTAATAGGGTTACATGAAGGGGCAATGCAGCACAAACTGAAATCTGGTTACAAGTCTGTCAAGCAGCAGCAGAGCATCTCTCTGTTGCTCTCTCTAGCACTAAGCTCCCCTGTATCATTTCCAACAATTACCTGTGGTCCTGGGAGGCTCAGGTGTGCAGGAAATTGCTGGTGGCAAAGCAAACAAGTCTTCCCAAAGTGCACAAATACTCAGTGGGCTGCTGGTAGTCAATATAATGCTGATTTTTAAAAAAACCCACAACAACAAACCAAAACACAAGCAAAACCCAAACCAAGCCTCTGCCCAGCTGTGAGACTCAATCAAATATTGTTGCCAGTAAGGAATCAATGTTATCACTCCTCTGCAGAGCACGCTGCTCCCACAGCTGCTCCTGGAGCCACAGGCAGCACATTTACAGACAGGCTGTGTCAAACACAGCCAGGGATCAATATCATGCCTGGGACTGAGCTGGGCCAGGCTTTCAGAGCTGCCTCTCCTGGGCTTCCTGAGGTATCCTCAAAGCCAAGGATTCCTCAGCTCTTTGCTCAGGTGTCCCCATGACAGGCAGGGAATGATGTGCCCCTTACAGAGCAGCAGCAGTTCCTGGCTCTGCAGGGCTGCCACGGGCACAGCGATGCCATCCCAGCCCTCTCATGAGACCCTGGAATGTTAAGGGGTTGGAATGGGCCTTAAAGATCCTCTAGTCCCAACGCCCCGTGCCATGGGCAGGGACACTTCCCACTAGAGCAGCTGCTCAAAGTCTCATCCAGCCTGGCTTTGAGCACTGCCAGGGCTGGGGCATCCACAGCCTCCCTGGGCAACCTGTGCCAGTCTCAGCACCCTCACAGGGAAGAATTTCTTNCTTAGTACCCATTCCCCCCTATCCTGTCACTCCAGTTCCTCATGCAAAGTCCCTCTCTGCCTTCCCTGCAGCCCCTGCAGCCCCTGGCAGGTGCTGTGAGGTCTCCACACAACCTTGTCTTCCCCAGGCTGAACAGCCCCAACTCTCCCAGCCTGTCTCCATAGGGGAGGTGCTCCAGTCGTCTGATCAACTTCATGGCCCCCTCTGGACTTGCTCCAACACTTCCATGTCCTTCTTGTGCTGGGGACACCAGAACTGTGTGCAGGACTCCGGCTGGGCTCTCACAAGAGCAGAGCAGAGGGGCAGACTCCTGTCCCTCGACCTGCTGGCCACGCTGCTTTGGATGCAGCCCAGGCCTCCGTTGGTTTCTGGGCTGGGATCACTCACTGCCGGCTCATGGTGAGGTTTTCCATCACCCATCACCCCCAAGCCCTTCTCCCAGGGCTGCTCTCCATCACCTCTCTGCCCGGCCTGTGGCTGTGTCTGGGATTGTCCCAACCCAAGTGCAGGACCCTGCACTTTGCTTTGTTAAACTCCAAGAAGTTCACACAGTCCCACCTCTCCAGGTCCCTCTGGATCCATCCCTTCCCTCCAGCGTGTGACTGCACCACAGCTCAGTGTCATCAGCAAATTTGCTGAGGGTGCCCCCAATCCCGCTGTCCTTGTCACCGACAAAGATGTTGGGCTCTCCTCTCAGATGAACGCAGGGTGTGGGCACCAGCCATTCTCTGCTGGGCAGAAGATAAATTCAATCTCTTCAAACTGACAGGAAAACACAGCCTACTGGGCTTTCTATTTCCTTTTCTCATGCTGTTTTGAGTTAACATACCTAAGGTTAGTGGCATTAACTGCCACAGCCTGGGAATCTCAACTCCTGACTGATGTTAAAACCCAAAACTGCTGGGACTGGAAAATGAATATGTTCGAGATCAGCCCAAGCATAAGGCAGGAGCCGTTCAAGCCACTTCACATCCTGACTGAAGTGATCTGCAGGATCCTCCCCAGGCAGACAGGTTTCACTCTCAAAGTCACCCTGATGTTCCCATACACTCAAATGGGATCTGCAGTAGGTGCTGTGATGAGACCACGACTGCAGCAGGGACAAGAGCAGGGCTGTGACCCCCAGTGCCTCACACATCAAGGGCAGGCTCCCCCAAACCCCAGCAGGGACAAGAGCAGGGCTGTGACCCCCAGTGCCTCACACATCAAGGGCAGGCTCCCCCAAACCCCAGCAGGGACAAGAGCAGGGCTGTGACCCCCAGTCCCTCATGTTTTGAGGGCAGGCTCCCCCACGCCCCAGGCCCTGCTGACACCACACACAGCAGCACTGCATCTGCTCAGCCCTGGGAGAAATAATCCAGTGTCCTCACAAGCCATGGATTGCTCTATCTACCCAGATAATATTCTGAGCACTGACAGACTATCTCATCTAAAGACTCGAGCTGACATGACATACTTAAAAGGATTTTTAAATTAAAAGGGAGCTTTGTATTAGGAACATAAACCCTTTATCAGAGGTGTCGATGAAGGCAAATGGAGGATTCCTTTGCTGTATAAATTACACGAGGAATTCCCAGCCCACCCCATGAATTTTGAACCAATGTGTTCAAGCCCCTGGTTTTCTCTAACCCATAAAAGCTCCAGATAGTCAAATATTATGCTTCTGCTTTTTAAATATTTCCATTTAAATGTAGATTTTGACCTTCTTGCCAATGAAATATTAATAAGAGAATAAAATATATATTACTCTTCTTCTGAGGGAGAGGTCTCTCTAACTCTGTCATGTTCCCCATTGGTTTTTTGAAGAGGATTTCTTCAAACCATGGTGAATTTATTCCTCATTTCTATATTTTTTAGGCCATGACAGCTGAAAACAGAAAGGTGATCCCTTTATTTTTAACATCCCAGGGGAAAAGGGAGAGAAATTCTTTTTCTCTAGATCAATGAAAAATAAACAAGGATGCCAAGGAAACCCTATCATTTCCAGCAAGAGGCAAAAGGCTAATTTAATTTGAAGTAACTGTGTTCCTAAACAAGGACACAGTATAAAGATTAACTGAGATCTCCATTTCTTTATATAACTGCAGCCCATTAAGTGGGATAGAGGATAAAACTCACAAATTGCCCTGCTTGTCCATCTTTATCTTCATCATTGTTCCAAGACAAACACCCCTCCCCTCATCACAACATTATCTTTCTCGCTCCTCCTTTGTCGTTAGGGAAAGGGAAAACAACCAAATCCATCACTGTGCCGCAGCACAAATGCAGTTCTGTTTGAAGGGGATCAGCTCAGCTCCTGCTGATTTAAATGAGAGCCAGGCGGGACCCCAAGGATGCTCATCAGTCCTAATTACACCTGCATTGGGAGAAATGTTCCATCACTGCCGAGTAACGTCCTCCTTTAAAGGCCGTGGCAGGGTGCACTCTAAAATCACAGGGGATAAATGCTGTTGGTATCCAACACAACAGCCTCGAGCCCCTGCTGCTGGTCTGGGTGTTTTCAGCTGACTCCTGTCTCAGGTAACGCTGCAAAACCACCACAGACTGGCGGGGAGGGTGACAGAAATCATCTGGTAAACTATGGAAAGATACCCGACAGCTGGAAAATCTAAGCCAGGATGGACTGAGACCTTGGAACCTGCAACTGCCAGATAAGAAATGCGTGGTGTGATGGAGGAGCCCCTGGCAGGGCTCTCAATCACCGCTGAGCGCTGCCCGGTGCCCAGTGATTTCTGGAGAGAGGCATAAAGCAGAGATTAGCAATTTCTCAAACTTTATTTACCAGCTCTTGCTGTTAATTCTCATGCCAGTGCCTCTCTAATCTAACTCGTGGAAAGTATCAATTCTGACTTCTCAAGTATATCTCATAATTTGGCTAAATTACAGCCCTATGCCATCAACCCCAGTACTCTCACCACCTCTAGGGCAGGGTATAATTTAGAGAGGGTAGGATTCTGAAAGGCAGCTATGGGAGTTAAATGCTCAGCTTCAGCTGAATTTCAATAAGCACCGGGTACACTTAATTCCGTTAGGCTCTTTTTAAAATCCTAGCATCTTTTTTTTCCCCCCCTTCCTTTTTTTAAGATGCTACCAAGGAAAGGTCAACCTAATTTGCCATAGCAGCAAGTGAAGGCAAAAGATCAGCACATGCTGACAGACTGTCTGAGAGGTTTCATTATAGAGCTGTTTACAGCATTTATTTCTCCTGTTGTTGCTGCCGTTTTCAGGGTCAAGGAACTGAGATCCCATTTCAGTAGCAGAGATCACTGGTCTGGGAACAAAACACTGGAATTTTACTCCTCCCTCACAGGCTCGTTGACTCATATGCTGCTAACTGCTGAGATTTTTCTGAATGACCACAGAGGCGTTGGAAGTTTATACTAATGCACCTAGAAACTTCAAGCCTAAATTCTAGTACTAACATCACCAATTAGCTTTGGTACAACTGGGAGTTTCAAGCGGAGTGTAAGGCCAGCTTAATTCACGACAGCATATCAACCACTCAAGCCAATACAATTCATTTGAAGTTTGTTTCCTTTGGAACATAAAATCCTTTTTGTGAGGGAGAACTGCATTAGTGTGTGGTACTTTCTGAAGCAGTCTTTCTTCACACCCTTTATACTCTATGGTTCACAGAGAAATGCCCTAAAGGTCTGCACCACCCCAAATACAAACACTTGAGCATTATTTTCACCATGTATTGCCAGCTGGGAAGCACCCATGACTGTATCCAGCTGCCATTAAAGTTCTACCTCCCTGTGAAGGGCAGGTGCAGGGTCTGGTGTGAGGGAGAGGACACCTAGGGCTGTCCCCAGGTCAGGAGACGTAGGTGACCACTCACCTGAGTGCCCATGGATGGGCACAACAGGCCCTGAGAAAGAACTGCCCAGCAAAAGCTCCTTCAAAAGCCACTTCACAACCTCATCTCCAGCATAAGGAATGGAGAAGTGGCTTTGGCTCGATTTTTGACAATCCAAAGAGGACAACAAGAGTCAGAGCAAGCAAAGGGAGTGCAACTGCATGGCCAAGAGCCAAGCCATAGAGATAAAAGACACTAAAGGAAGACCTTCAATCACAGCCAAAAGTTCAGCTGACAAGAGCATTTCTCTTCCAGCAGCAGGAAAAGAACCTTCACGTCAAGTAAACCACATCTCCCGAGTCTGCCTCAAAAGACTGCTAAAAAGGTCAAGAGATTTTGTATCTCCCAGCTATGTGATGAAAGATGTGCCACGAAGGCATTCATTTCATATTGCTTTTGTCAGGTGATGGCAATATTCACGTGTGATGAATAGATCTGCAGGCAGTGGAGTCACACGTTCACATCTCACTGCCCACACCATCGGGGAAATGCACCAAAGCCAGACACAGCAGAACCTTCACTGCTCAGCTGGTGGGGAGCTAGGAAGAGAGGAAAGCTTCTCATCTCTGAAGGAAATTCAGGATGAAAAGTACTCCAGAAGAGCACTAGGAAAGCTTTGTGACAATTTATGATGCATCTAAATAATGTTTTGCATGGAGGACACAAATGGGTTTTTAGACATTCTAAAAGCCTTTAGCTGGCCCCTGCATGGCCAAAATTTCTTGCTGCCACACTTCCACAACCAGTAGTTCTTTGTGTCATCAAAAGTAATAAAAAGAAAAGGAACAAAACCACTGCAAATTACTTGAAAGTGTGGTGGTTTTTAAACTCCCCTTTTTAAAGGCTTCCAGGCTAAATACAGAAAAAGCTTCCAAGAAAGCATACACACAAACCCCCACAGAGTGAAAAAGCAAAAGCCTTTTCATGCCCATCCACAAGCACACACTGCTGTCACATCACCACACTGCCTTGGAGACACTCTGCCCCAGTACAAGATACAAGACAGAAGAGAGACAATAAGGTTTTTCCTCCCACTCTGCACTCCTCAACCATGATCCCAGAGAATCCATTTTCAGGTAAGAGTCCTCAGAGGCTCTACTGGCTTTCCATTCTGGATTTCTTTTTCCACTCAAGCAACAAGCAAGAAAAACTCCCAACTCAATTTATCTAAGTGTCTTCACCAATATCTGTTACAGACCTTCAAAGAGCCACTGGCAGTAGTTAAGCTGGTGCTGTTTAACTTGGACATCTGTCCACCCAGGCTGGGATGACCAGCTCAGTTTACATCACCGGGTAGCAATCAAATAATAATTACTTTGGGTTACTACAAACTGGAGCTGGATTTGAGTGAATGATTTCAGAGCACTGGAATCCATTACCAATAACCCAAACCAGCTGGGTTCTCGTCTCTGTTACAAAGAAAGCAGCAACAATTCCAAACATTAATTCAGACACTAAGTACTGGCTGGATCACCAGTCCATGGGAGCAGTGGCATGTATTTTGACATAATTACCTCAAGATGGAAGTGAGAAGGACATCCTATGGAGAATGGTTCAGAATTTACATTCTGTGCTACATTTAACTCTCTGGAGTTATGTGGAAAAGGTTTGTATTCAATAAAAAGCTCCATTTAACATTATTTCCTTTGCAAAGGCAAGCTGGATAATGCTGGTGGAAAGCAGGATTTTGCAAATGCAGGCTGCAGTCTCCCAGCAAAAGGGAAGCCAGCTGAAGAGCAGGAACTGCCTTTTCTGAAACAAGTTAGACTCTGCAACAAATTGGTACAGCCAAATAAACAAATCCCTGAATCTCCTCCATTTGCCTCCATGAAACAAATGAGTCAGTGCTGACTAATCGTATTATAACATGGGAAGCTTGTAATGGGCTTACAAACCATGTGTTTACAGGCTCCTCAGTGCTCGGGGCTGGCTGGGATAGGAAAGAAGCTACAGGAGAAACTCTTTGGAGTCAAAACCTTATCAGTCTGCAATTCGCACCAAGATGGGGTATGAGAAAATGGGACTGAAGTGAGGGAAAAGGAATGCTATTTCCTCATTTGGGACCAGAGACCTCTTCTTCAAAGCTACATCTAACCAGGGGGACTGATGACAAGAAGAAATTCTCCCAATTACTACAGGGGTCAACCCTCTGAGATACCACATCCCCTGAAGGGCCAATTTCACTGAAAAAAAGGAAAATGAAAAGGAGTGATTTCTTCACTACACCCTGGAAAGGACTGAGGTACCTTACACCTTGGGTTTATTTTCCATTTGCTATAAAAGGGCAGCTTTTTGGAACAATCTGGCAGAATAGCACAAATAAATCCTTACTATTGTAGGACACAAGAACCAGTCTATGGGAGGGGAACATGCAGCTGCACCTCACCTTTATAAGACAATTTCTAAAAACAAGATCATGATTCTTATTTTCTACAGATTTTTATTGTAAAAATTGTAACTCTTTGAGTTTACTCTCTTCTAAAAGCTACAAGTCTGTTTTATTATGGTTGTGTGTCAATTTAGTTCCAAATTACTTCACCAGTAAGAAAAGATGCCTCTTTCTTGTCTTTTCTGTCTGCTTACAATAAATTAGAGGTGCTTTTCTCCAAACATGCTCATGTTCAAATCCTGAGAGCCATCATTCTTGCTGTGACACCCGGGAGCCCAGGTGTTACAAATACAATCTATTATCTCCTGACTTCAGTAGCCTCTGTATGAATTCCATAGCCAAAGCATTAACAGAGAGGGAACTCGGCTGTTTCTCCAAATATGCAGGACAATGTGCTGCCAGCTTCAGGAAACCAGGTTCCTCCACCTGCAGCAAGTTGTGAACCTTGCTTACCTTGAGATTATTAAATTAAAGGCTTCACAGACACCTTCAAAGTTGCAGCAGAACTACTGCTTGGTAGCCCCCCTAATTTGTCTCCAGGGAAAGGAACAGTTCAGATATATGACAGACCATAGAGAAATCAAGGAATCCTAAAACACTGGACTGTGACAAAATTTTCTAAAAGACAGTGCAGAGTGGGCAGCAAAATGCCATGAAAATTAACTTAAAAGCCCAGTTTCACATCCTTGAGGATCAATTATAGCCTTTGTACTTAAACGCATTTAATCTATCAATGCTGTAGTGGGGCAGGATCCTCACTGCTGTGGCCAGTTCAGCCCCACTGGTTTGTTAATGGGACAGGTCAGCATAATACCAACGTCATGAAGGACAAAGAAAGGCTGAGGATAAATCCCTGCTGACCCTACTGTCACTTAGGTCACAATAAAGGCTGGTATTATGTTTATCCAACACCATTAACCTCGATTTCTCCTGCACACAACCAAAACCCAGATGGAGCAAGGCAGCTCAGCCAGAGCCCCTTACACAGACCCAGAGCACTCCCGGCTCAGCCAGAACCCTCCTCAGACAGACCCAGGCAACTCCCAGCTCAGCCAAAACTCCTGAGACAAACCCGGGGCACTCCCAGCTCAACCAGAGCCCCTCAGACAGACCCAGGGCACTCCCAGCTCAACCAGAGCCCCTCAGACAGACCCAGGGCACTCCCAGCTCAACCAGAGCCCCTCAGACAGACCCAGGGCACTCCCAGCTCAACCAGAACCCCTCACACAGACTCGGGGCACTCCGGGCAGGAGCTGCAGTGAGACATTTGTCCCTTCACAGCAAAGCAGTGAGCAGCACTCCCCAGGCCCAGCACAGGCAGCCAGAGGCCCGGGTGCAGCGTCAGCGCTGCGGGGCTCCACACGCGTGTGCTGGGAACGCGCCTGGAGAGGCACGGGACTGGGAGAACGAGGGCACCTGCATTCTCCTCTCAGATCCACCAGGTCAGAGGCCCTCAGGGAAGCTCTGTCCTTGGGGCTTCTGGGGTCTTGGCCAGACCAGGCTGTGGCAGGCGGCTGAGTCCTGCTCATGGCACCAGAGAACCTCCAGAGCTCTGCTCCCAGCTGAAAACATTGTGATCCCATGAACTCAGCGTCCTTTCTTTTCAAGGGCACGACACCTCCTGTTTCATGTGCCCCTGCACTCCAGCTGCCTTTCCTCTTGTGTGAAGGCTTCACCACAAGCCAGGTAAAAGAGCGACTGGTGAGCAGCCTCTGCCTTCCCAGCTGCCTTCCAAGGGTTTTGCCCCTGTTCCCCGAGGCTGTCGATCCCCACAGTGCCACCATTACGTGTTTTGCTCTATTCACAGCTGCTACTGCCTCCCTCTGTGGCAGCCCCAACCCTGGCAGGAGCATCCCTGGCTGTCTAAACAAATCTGCAGGACTGCGTGAAGCTGGGAAGCTTCCCATTTCTGCAGCATAACCAAGACTTTGCCTAAAGTAGCAGACACAATGTCTTGAAACCTTCCAATTATGCAGCTGGGGAAGCCCTCTCCCTCTGAAATTATCAAATAATAGAGAGAGCAAGAGAGAGCATGAGAGAAAGGGGCGGGGTGGAGTGGAGAGGGAATATCTATGGCCTTCTGCACCCAATTCTGTCACTCTGACATTTCTTTCAAATACAATTATTTAAAGCCTCCTGATGGCAAAGCTGAGGAAAGGGACTAATAGAGGCTTGTACGGTACCTCTCCATCAGGCAGTTCAATAAATCCTGGCAGTGCTGTGATTTGTGTTGGGAGAATGAGCTTTTCAAGAGCAGAACTATCACTTTACACCGTCAATAATCTCACTGTCAAAAACTCCCCGAGTAACCTGACCAACACTTCAGAAGTTTAATTTATAGATGTGCTATTTGCCTTCAAGGTATTTTATGCAGCTAAATAATGGAAGTGGATATTATTCCAAACTGCTCTGCAGCTTTCACAAGTGGAGCTGGAGAACATGCAGGAGGACAAATTTTCTATTAGCTTAGGGCTAAATTCTTCCCTGTGACACCTGTTTGATACCATCTACCACTACTGGAGTTGCTTCTAAATTATACTCTGGAAAATAAAAGTAGAATTAAGCTCCAGCAATTGCAGAGGAGGTGATCATCCAGTGATTTAAAGGTTATCCCATTCCACCCCCTGCCATGGCAGGGACACCTTCCACTATCCCAGATGCCTCCAAGTCCCATCCAACCCGGCTTCAAGGGATGGGGCAGCCACAGCTTCTCTGGGCAACAAATGTTGGGTGAAAATCAGAACTAAATAGGAACAGATGCTAAGACCCTGGATCTCACATCAAAACTCTTTAACAGTGAGCTCAACACGCGCACACAGGCACTTAAAGAGCAAAGCAGTGCATGGAAAAATGCTGAAGGCTCTTGGCTTTGCTGTGGACACTTGTACACGGATTTGCAGAAGGCACCTCTGGCCACCACTTCCCCCACCCAGGACACCCATGGCCTGCAGTGGGATTGCAGCAGGGCAAAGTATTTGCCCAGAATTTCACCACTGGGATACGTGTGGCTACACTGAAATTGTAAGGACCAACACTGATACAATAAATGTATAACCCAGAAAGACCAGGGCTCTAATGCCAATTTTCAGGTTTAGGGACATATCCATAGAATTATTCAGCCAAATTGGAAAAGCAGGCTCTCCTTCTCTCTGATGGAATAGGGGAAGTGCTTTTTACTCTCCACTATAACCCACAATGCTATTTAATGCAAAAGACTGTATTTCATTTATTCCTGGCTCTAATTGCTGATTGGGCAAGGATTAATTCCTTTAATGGGCAAAGTATTTATGCAGCTATAACAAAGGATACCAGGGAGAGACCCTGGGCAGGCACCAAGCATGACAGTGCCATTGTATCCCATGCATGTGAGAATCCCAGGCTGTTCCAACCACGAGCAACAACAATTTCCTTGCTCTGGAGCAGGGTAAGCCCTTTGCCTAATCAAGCACCAGCAGCAGTGTGGAAGTCACACGCACTTGCACACACTTATGGTTCAAATGAGTCAGAGACAAAAGTCAAGGCAACCTGAACCTCAACCGAGGGAAAAACTCCGTTCTACACCCAAGCTCAGCAGCTTGGATCTCTGTATTTTTGTAGTGACACATGTGCAGTCCAGACTGCAGAACAGCCCCAGTACTTTGCTTGGTCAACACTACTGAGATTGCTCCCTTTTTTCAATTCACAGTTGAGCCACTCTAAAGGGTTTTGCTTTTAAAGCTGGGCTCTTGCTCTCAAAAAAGAGGAGAACTGGGCTGCCTTTTATTTGTCTTATTCATTGGTTTGCTTTAAACAACAGCCTTTCCTTGCCTAATAAGTCACACGCCAACAAATTAAGATAATTATCCAAAGGTCAGTACATAAACAACGTCCCTTTTTGCACATTCCTGTGACTCAGAAGCTGGCTGTCTGCACTGCCAGACAAGGGTGGCAAAGTCACTTAGAAGCAAGAGGATGTCTGCAGTAACCTGTCGTTGTGTGGACAAAGGAACCCTCCCACTGCCTACACACACCCAGAGGGCAGAACTGTGTTCACACTTACAAACAAACTCGAATAAGAGCCCAAATACCAAACAAAGTGAGAACGGTTTTAAACAACCCCAAAACTCTTTGTCTTGTCAGACCAAAGTGAGTTTGACATCTGATACTCTCCCCCATAAGTCCCTATAGCAATGCAGTTTACCAGAGCCTGCCAAGGCCACAGAATAAATTAATCTCAGTTTACCAACCATGCAGGCAGACATAACCTCTCCTGGAAAGAATTGGAGCAGCTTAGCTACATAACACCGGTCCTGTGCCCACTGCTAGCAGCTAATAAAACACAGCTCAACTGGTAGAATTCCTCCCTCCTGCCCTTTCTTTCAGTAACATAAAACTCAGGATCTTTTCTACACAGTTCCAAAAGCAGCCCAGCAACAACAGCAGAAAGCACAGCTGCCTTGTCCTTACTATGCAGTGATCAAGATTTAAATTCCCTGTCCCCACCCAGTTCAAACCCATCAAACGGACCAATTCATCTACTCAGTCCCTCCAAGAGTGCACCTCTGCACTGCTGGCTCCCCTAAGGAAGCCCCTTTGATGACTGAACTTGGCAGAGCAGGTGCTGACTGCGGACACCAGGAATACGCAAGTGCATGGCCCCCTCTTGCCTGGCCAGAGAGATACCCCAGAGACAGCCGGGGTTTTTTCCTGCCTCTTTGATCATGCTATTGGTAAAAATGAAGATTAGTCTTGGCCATGATCCATCCTGCGTAAGACAGAATGATCACCTGGCATTTACCTCCAAATCTCTTCCTCTTTAATACATAAACTGCTGTAGTTTAAAGTCAGCGCCATGTGGCAAGGAAAGCTCTTCCCTAAGCCTCAGTTGCACAAGGATCTCAATGGGAATATCGACAAGATTGACTTCTTCTGCATGTTTAAACCAAGTGTCAGAAAATATTTATGCAAGCTTTTTTCCACTCCTTCTGTCCTCACTTCTTAATCCTGGTGCAGTTGGAAAAGCAACTCGTGACAAGCCTACAAGCAACATGGTCCAGGGGAAATATTTATACTCTGCTCAGATTCTGAGATCTCCAGGGCTGGGAAAAGGCTCCTGGAACAGGCAGCTCCCGTTGCATGGCCCTGCCAGTGCTCCTCCCTGCCTGTGGCACCAGGCTCAGTGGGAGCAGGCAGGGAAACTCTTGGCTCTCCCCTGCTCTGTTCCAGCTTGGGCTCTTTGATCTCTGCGTTGCCATCCATCCCATGGTGAAGGAACTCTGAGTGATTGCACATTGCAGGATGTTGTATGCAATGTTAAATGTGAAGTTCAGGGTTTTCCCTCCCTTGTGCCAGGGGTTGGTCTTGGTTGTTAATTCAAGAACCAAATTCTGCCCCACAGTCATAGCTGAGCTGCAGAGGCTGAAGTACAAACCAGTGGCCTTGTTTGCAGGTGTGTGGAGTCTCTCTGGTACACAGCTATTTAGCTGATGGAAAACCTGCAAATATTTCTGAAGGCTTGATGTCCTGAGGAAGAAAGTCTCCCTTTCTTCCCTAGGACAGTTCAAATGAAGGGAACAGGAGGGTTCCCTGGTGCTGAGAGGGAAGAACCTCACCACAATGTGTTCTGTACCACAGCCAGGTCACGGCCCCTTCCAGACACACGGCGATGTCTGAACTTCTTATTGCTTTTGTCTCTTATTGTCTTATTACTTCACTTTCTGTTACTGTTCCCCAGCTCTTTTCCCATTGCAGTGCATATTGCTCTGCCTTGCTGAAAACAACCCGTGATCAATACTCTCATATCCAGAAAACAGTCACATACACACAAACACAGTTATCTTAACTGAGTTTACATGCCATTTGCATACTTCATTGTGTGGAATATGATAGACACTAATAACTCCTGCCATAATATTTACCCTTTCTGCTGCTGCACCTGCCCATCATTCATTTAAAGTCTCTACTTCCTTAAGGCAGGTGGACAGTGTCTCCCACCACGAGACACTGTTCTCATGGGGGTCCTTCAGCCAGCAGACACAGGCTATGGAA
Source organism: Orthonyx spaldingii (assembly GCA_013397795.1). Taxonomy (NCBI): domain Eukaryota; kingdom Metazoa; phylum Chordata; class Aves; order Passeriformes; family Orthonychidae; genus Orthonyx; species Orthonyx spaldingii. The sequence continues at coordinate 587,179 of VZTJ01001205.1, read as the reverse complement.
TGATCCCACAGAATTACCCTGTGGTAGCCAGAGACCTTCAATCGGCCACCTTGGCTTTGTGGGTTTTTTGGCAGTAAGGAAAAAGGAGCATGTGATGACACAGAGAAGTGGGAGCATGGCCCAAGTGGATTTCTGTGCTCACACTCCCTCCCTGCTGTGGGCTCAGCCCCCGGGAGGCAGCAGCAGAGCAGGGGTGAAGCCCCCACCCATGAGTGAGTGCTGAGACTGTTACACTCCCCACACAACCCCAAACATCCAAACCCAGTGAGTGCTGAGACTGTCACATTCCCCACACAACCCCAAACATCCAAACCCAGTGAGTGCTGAGACTGTCACATTCCCCACACAACCCCAAACATCCAAACCCAGCTCCCCAGAGCAACGGGGACAGCGGCTCTGAGCCAGCCCCACCTGAGCTGCTGCCCTCCGCAGGCACACGAGAGGGAACAAAGCCAATGAACCACACATGAGACACAGAAACCTCTGTTCTCCCCTGTGATAACCGAGCACAGCGAACCTGCCAAGTGCAGCTTCTCCTAGGGAATGGACTTGAATTAAATAAGACTGTGTGAATCACTACCCCCAAAAAGGAGCTTATGAAAACTAAGGACCTTGATCTTCTGAAGTAATCTCCAAAAGATTGTAGCAATTTAGTACAAGAATACCACCAGAACATCTTCAAATATGTATTTTAAAATAAAAAAAAATTAATTCAAAAAAATCTTTAATCTCTCTACTTGAATCCCAGAATATAAAATGGAAAGTAATGTGATCATGCCTTCGTTAATAAGCCCTTAGAGGAAAATGGGTGGTTGAATTCTTTGTTTCCAGTAGAAGTGGATTCGAATGTGTAAATTCAGTTTGGATAGACAGAAGTTCAGCTCAGTACTGTAAGAAATTATTTCTGTTTTACCTAATTGACTGAAAAGCATGTTTAAGCCCTAGTTCATGTGCTCGGCAACATAGGTCTGTAATTCAGCTCAGATTCAATGAAGCCTTAAATCTAGAGAGACAACATAAAGATTTTCACAGCTAACATTTTACTGAAATTAAATTCAGATTAGGTCTTGAAATTTAATATTTGATCTTATTTTAAATACAGACTACAACTGATGCCATCCCAGAGCTGACATTAGGGTTAACACGGCTTGGCAACCAGCAAACAGAAAGAAACAGGGTGCACAGGATGCATTGCTGCTGCTGAAGTACCACAGCTGAAGTTTCTCCAAAACGTTCACCCCATGAAAAACACTTTTCATGGCCAACTTATTAAGACTTTGCAAATGAATTCAATCACAAAGCATCACCAAGATGTGTCTTCATTTACGAACTGCCACCAGCCAGACCAAGAGCCTTTGGATTATAGAGAAAAATGAGACCTGGTTTCTTTTCTTCTCAGAGCTTTTACCTGTGAAGGCTTCAGCTGTGGCTGCCAAGCTCTGTTCGATGCTGTTTTTGCAGCACAGAGAGCAGAGCAGGGCCGGGGTGCCTGGAACAGCCGCACGTTCCTCTCGCGTCGCCAGCTCCGTGTTTGGCTTGGACTGGTCCTTTGGCTGGAAAAGCCAAAGCTTCTTGTAGGCAATAACAGACTAATCACTTAATACACTGTTCAGAGCAATGATTGCTGTTGTTGTTTGATTCTGGTATTTTTAGGAAGAGGTAATCCTGGATATTTGCATCTCATTTCCCAGAATGCCCTAGGGCTTTTCCAGCAGTTGGAATCTTACAGGATAAACATCTTCCCCTGATTGTAATTGCATTATTAAATATGATTGCTCTCCTCTTCCTTGAAATTTTTTTTAAAAGCAGCAACAAAGAACACTGCAAGCAGGCGCCCTGTTGACAGCATGGAGGAGAACTGCACAACAGAGACAGGCAGGAGAATTTCACCTTTAACTTGCAGATACAAAAAAGACTTCTAAGCCAGAGAGTCCCACACCACCACACAAAAGCTTAGTATTCTAAATAACTGCAACTATAGGAAACTTTCAGCTATCAAAATTGAGGCCACCACAAATAACTATTTCCTTTTCAAAACACACTGCAATTGCTCTAAGAAATCCCATCAAAGATCAGGGCTCTGTTACGGTAAATCCCATAGACACAAATAACCATAATCATAGAAAAGTCACAGTGTAACTGCAGTCGGGGAAAGGGGAGGTTATGGAGGAGCCTGAAATTCTCTTGGACCCACATGAATGTGCTGCTCAGTTCTAAAATTACACTAAACAGTTTCTTACACCTAAACCACAGCAATTAACTCAGACTCTGCATGCTCCAGTGACTTGGCTGCTTAAATTCCTTTCCCTCCAGAAAGTTCCTCTTCTCTATGACGCCTCACTGCCCCTTTCACAGCCAAGGCTCCCAGTTTGGTGAAAATCACAGGAAGCAAGAATGCTGACTATCTGCTCTCAGCAGTAACTGGTACTAGTCCCACCTTCCTGCACTTAAACAAACAAACAAAACTTCAAAACCAACGAACAAAACTCAACCAACCACACAAAAGGAAAACCAAAGAACACCAAAAGATAATTAAGTGTGCATGCACATTGCTTCACTGTAAATCCCATTGATTAGGGAAAAAAAAAAGAATAAATAAGGCATATAAATCATACTTGAGAAGTCATGGCAGTCCAGTGAAGTTCCTCCTGACTAGAAAAGGGGAAACAGACTTCCCATTTTTAAAAAAGGAAATGAGGAAGAGTTGGGGAGCTCCAGGCAGGTCAGTCTCACCTCTGTGCCAGGCAAGACCACGGAACAGATCCTCCAGGAAACCCTGCCAAGGTCCTGCACCTGGGCCAGGGCAATCCCAAGCACAAGGACAGGCAGGTGGAGCATGGATGGAGGAGAAGGACTTCAAGGTATTGATGGACAGAAATTCAACATGCTCTGGCCTCATGCTGGCACCCAGAAACCTCTGTGCCCTGGGCTGATCCCCCAGTGTGGGCAGCAGGGATTTGGAGTGAGATTACCTTGAAGGTCCTTTCCAAGGCATTCCATGACTTTATCATAAAGAGCAGTTACACAACCATAACAAAGTATACACAATCTAAGTATGGATGCATTTCTGCCTTGCATTTTTTTGGAAATGAAAACAGACTTTCTGACGAGAAAACTTTGTGTGACAGAAGTATCAATTTTCATCTCTTTAAAAGAGGGAAAACAGCTCCTCCTGCATTTCATGGGGCTTCCCCAGGTACAGTGAAGAGTTTGGTTCGTGGGTACTCTTAGCCTTAATTTAGGAGAGCCCTTCTCCTACATAAGCTGATCTGTTTTGAAACTCCTCTACCAACACTGTGCATGCCATGGTTATATTGCTATTTCACAAATATTTACAGTTACACACACGCATACACAGCAAAACATGCACGTTCAGACTGTGCTTTATGCAGAATCTTGTGCGTAGTTATTTATGTGTCTTTGCATAGAGCATTAAGATAATTCCCTGCAGAAACCCAGCTGGATTGGGGGCAGGAGGAGAACGTGCCACAGCAAACTGCACACTCTAAGTAGCAGTTAAACTGCTTGAGACCACTTTTCTGCTTTCAAGAGCCTCTGCTCAAGTGTTTTCACCAAGCTTTCCACGTCTAACAGCCTCATGACATGGGAATCAGTAATGCTTCTTCAGTGTACTTCAAAAAAAAGTTAAACATCTATAAAGCAAGGCCTCCCATACACCAGATGGTCTAACCTCTTGAGTGTCAAAATCCTTCTGTGTCAGGCAGCCCAATTAAAGGGACATTTTTAGCAGCATGCCTCTCTCCACTGTGCCCTGCCTCCCACTTCAGCCCAAATGTCCCAAAGGGTAATTGCTCAGCACACAATTACAAACACCAGTTTGTCGTAGTTCTTTCTCTCCAGTCTCTAATTGGGGGGAACTATGATGATGGTTAATCTAACTCCTGGGCCTCAATGAAGAAAACTGTTTAAAAAGAGAAGACCTTAGAGAAAACATGAAAATCTTCAGCTAACTAGCACAGCTCCAGTTCTCCTGATTAGGATCATTGTGTTTTAGCCTCTTCAGCTGCAGCAAAGGTCTTGGTCACTTCCAAAAGACCAAAAAGCAGACATGGCAAATAAATAGCAAAAGAAAAACCATTGTATCCTAGAGGTATGCCATCACTGAAGTAGGATGTGCTGCAGTATAAAAGAGTGCCTTGGACAGTTCTAATCTGCCACACCAGCCAGCCCTCACAAAATTCACCAGCAGTCCTGTTTCACAAGACAGGAGCAGCCAGAGCCAGCCTGGGCTGGGACCAGCAGGACACCAGCAGGTTCCCATGTCTGAGGTGGGCCAGCCAGGGTCGGTGCTGGTGTGAGAGCTGTGGGGTGGTCAGTCACAGCAGAGGACAGGGCCAGCAGGAGCTGCTGAGGCTCAGGACAGCAGAACAGCCCAGAGAGAGGTTTTTGTGCAGCCCTGGCCTGTGCCAGTGCTCCCTGAGGAACCAGGGCCATCTCCTCCTCACACACTCCTCCCGAGGCTCTCCACACCACGTGGGATGTGTGCGGTCACTCCAGCCATACAGAGCTTTGGGCACGAGCTCAGTGGAGACAGAGAGGTTGGTGAGCCCTGTTTCACAGCTTGCTGAATGTCTCCAATGCCTTTTCCAGCCTACAGGAACTGATAATGTGGAGCTACTTCTGTCCCTGATTTACAGAGGGTAATGGTAGTACAGAGCTTAAAAACTCTGCCCAGGAACCCTGGAGTGAGTACAACAGACTTGAACTTAAGGGCTTGACACCCTCCTAAGTGAGAACACCCACATAGCTCAGCTCTAGGCCAGTTTCTGGCAGTGGAGGGTGACAGCTTTTACACTGTCATGACAGAAGCTGGTCAGGCTGCCTTTGAACAGGTCTGAGACACAAACCACCACGACTTCTTCCCACCCTCCACGTGACAGCCCCAAAAACAAGAGCGTTTGCAAAGAGCCACAGCTTCAATGCCCGAGAAAGGACTGCTGAAAAAGGCAATCAGACACTAACGAAAACATAATTCTCTTCATCCCCAAGTGCGTGTTTCTGAGATGATTTGCTGTATTATGATAAAGGGAATCTCACATTCAGAGACTGCAGGCTGGAAGACAGGGCACTAGACACACAACAGCTCTTTTGATGCTGCTTCAGAAGGAAGAGACTCTTTCCTCATGCTGCTCAGAGCAACATTGGCAGCAGAGGCAGGTTCTCGAGGCGTGGCCTCGTTCTTCAGGGCTGCTGGATTCAGCAGTGGAACATTTAAAGCAGATAACAAGAAGTGGCTGGTTATTTTAAACTGGCTGCAGCCTGTACTCAAGCAAGAAAACCGACTGATGGAAGAGCTTCCTCCTCCTACTCTGTAATGTTGCTGGGGGTTAATATTTGCTACTGAGACAGAACCAGTGATACCTTGTGGGTGGAAGGACGGTAACACTCAGAGACTAGGATAAAAGACTATACTCCTCATGAAATGAGTTTCATTCCCAGCTCAGCATCAATTTATTCTACTAGAAAAAAAAAAACTGACTGATCAGTTTAGAATGGAGTCTTCATCAAAAGCAGCATTTATGACTGCAGGCTTTACTAGTATCAGTCTGTAGGTTTCCAGGTATGTAAAATTACAGTTAAATACACAGTGGCAGAATTAGCTGTGAGTTTCTTAAGCGCTTTGGAAACCACAGCCTCAATTTAAGTGCAGAGTTATTCTTGTTGTTACTATCAAAATTGAAGCATTCATTTAATGTGTGGGATATGCTAAGAAGGAGTGACAGGTGATTGCTGCCTATCAGAAAGACTAAAGGGAAAGGATAACATTTTTTAATCAGGAGGATTAAATACACAACATCACCACACCAGGTATTAGCTATTGTTTGGCCACTTACAGAGCAGAGAAGCTTCTTGTGTGCCTAAAACCCCAGCATCACTGAAAGCCTGTTTCAATCAGCGTTACATTCTCCAGTTGAGAGGCTCTCCTAAAAAGCTGTTAGGGGTAAGTCTGAAACAAGGCTTTGAAAATGTGCAGAAGTCAACCCACTTCCACACTCATCTTGCTCTTTTGACCACGTTGATTGGTGCAATGGGATTTAACATCCCAGCCTTGAGCTTGTGAGGCAACCGTAGAGCTGGAACTTAGTTCTGCAGGTTCAGTCTCCTCTGAAAGTATTCACCCTGCATGAAGCTTTTAATAATTTCTAAAACCTTCAACTTACACAGGAGGATCAAAAGGCAGACAGAAAGAGAATCCAGTTTCCACTACCCTGCCTTCCTTTCCTCTAGACAGATGAGCTCCACCCAACACATCTTTTATGAGGGAAGCAGGAAAAAAAGTAGGCTATACTTTAATCAGTGGGGGTGCAGGAAGAACATTTCAGGAGGTGCATTTCCAACAGCTTTCTCAACTTCCATCTCCCATTCTGAAGTGCAGCAGCCTCCCTGAGATCTGCAAAAGTGAGCCATAAACCTCATGAGAAGAAATTTCCCTTGGGAGATCCACCACCTCCAGCTACACTCGGAGCCAGAGACTGCAGGAACAGTTCCCTGTGGGACTGAACATTTCTTCCCTACTGGAGAGCTCAAGTGCAGACACACAGAAAGGAGTGGGAGGTGGAAGATGGGGGACGAAGCCGAAACTTTTTCATCCTTGAAGGAAGATGCATATTTCTGTGCTTGAAAGGGTTGTGGGAGAAGGTGGGCAGGACTCTAATTGCATCTGGATTGTTTTGTCCTTCCCCACTTCATCTCTCTGGCAGGTCTGGCTGTCAGCACCCTCAGCTCTCCAGCCCTGCACCAGCTAATTGTGGTCCTTACACACACCCCCCCAGATCTAACTTGACACAATGCTGGATAATTGGCACCTCCAGAGAACAGGGAGAGATGGGCACTGAATGTGAATTACCTCCCACACCTGCAGCAGGAAGATCCTCTGAGACAGAAGCTGAAGTCACTGGCAGGGAGCTTGCCCTGTGCCCAGGGACACAGTGGCAGGTTTGCAGACAAAATGACGACTTAATTTTCCAGTGCTGCCAGTCTAAAGGTCCTAAACCCAAATATTCCCTGACAGGGAAAAGAAGGACAAAATGAAAGCCGAGCAGTAGGCTTGGGCAAGAGAAAGAGGGGGGTGTGAGGCAGTAGAAATAGATATTTAATAGTGGAGTTTAGACTGTAAGTGAGAAAAAGAATCACAAAATTCTCACCCTGCCTCCTTGAGTGAGCTCACACTGTGCATTTCTGCTGGCTGTCAAATGGAAAAATGTAAGTGGGACATTCAGCTCTTGAATCAATGTTTATTCGATAAGGTCAGTGCCAGAAAAACAGGTTTCAGTCTCAAGTGTAGGAAAAGACTCTGAATAGCTGCATACAAACAAAGGAACACATCTACACTTCCCCCACACTTCCCATCCCTCCCAGCCCTTCTGCAGAAGCAACCCAGCCCTGCAGAGAGGCTCAGGCAGGAGCTCTGCTACGTCCCAGCTCAGGCACAGGGCAGGGAGGGCTCCCTGCTCACAATAATTGCTACAGCACACCAGTTTGAACAAAAGAGAGCAGTTTGTAGTTTACTCAGAAATATCTACTCTGAGTGCAAGATAAATCAGCACAGCCCAGAGCACGGCAGCTTTCTGGCCTGTCTCTAGCTTCCACATCCTCACACTCACATCTGGCTCCATTGCCCTGGCCTCCATCTCCCACTCCTGTTCCCTTCATGCCTTTAAAGAAACCAGACCTTTTTCAACCATCAGATGCAGCCTGAGAACCATAAAGACGTGAAAACCTTGAAAACAGCTTAAGATGTGGAGCACACTTCCAAGAGGAGGCTCAAGCCACCCGTTCTCCCTGGGGAGATGGTTCTCCCTGTGGTGGCACAGAGCACTCCGAGCATCCACGGAGCCACTTCAGCAGTACCTGCTGGTGGTGTCTGCTGGTGCTGCTCTCAGGTCCTGCCTCTGAGGCATGACCAAGCTCTCCTCCAGGCTGGATTGAGGAAGCCTCACTGGAATTAGTCCAACTAACTGGAACTCAGTCATTGCAAACAAAATGGGGAAGGCTTTGAGGGGGAGGATGTCCTCTGGGTAAGAGACAGGGAAGCAGCAGAGCACAGGGGCTTAGCACAGAAAGCCAAGCAAAACACAAACAGAGCAGGAGACACAGTAAATGGAAGAAAAGAAAAAGATCAGAGTTGGTGCTGGTCAAACAAGGAGCAATTTTTCCCTTTGAATGTGACAAGATGGCTCTGAATAAATAATAAGAACATAGTTACATAAAGGTCATGATCTCTGTGCAAACTTCCCACTGCCATCAGGAAAAAAATCCATTACAGACTGAGATTTCAGGAGCACAGAATTTTATATCCTGGTCTACAGGCATGAATTTTATCAAATATGATTGTTCCCTTCAGTCTCTGTTTTTGACACTTTATCCAAACTGATACTTGTTAGTTAATCTTTTACATTCCCTCTATTGTCATGGAAGATCCCGTATTCTATAATGATGCTGCCAGTTGCGGTAATTCCCTGAAAAGAAAAACAAACACTTTCAAAGAAACAAGAAAGATTTTTTGTGCTCTAAAAGCATAAAATAATTCAGAGAAAGGCAGGAATAGATGGCCAGTCACTAGTAGAGAGTATTTCAGAGGGCCTATCATCTATTTTCAAATGCAATTTTCACGTTCAAGTGTATCAGAAAGCCCATGGAATTCTGATTATTAAGGGCCAGACTCCGTGAAGAAAATGTAACCTGTGATGTGGGCACATCTGTGAATTTTAGCAGTGGTCTTCCATTACACATTTGTCACCTGTCTATTGAAGTCCTTGGAGTCTGTTTGAAGCAATGACAGAATCCAAGCAATAGTCCACAAAAGCCAGGGTTTAATGCAGGCACAATCATGCAGAAGTTCTTTCCTATTCTTTGTTACTCTGCTGCTTTTTGGGAAAAGGATTTTTTTCAAAGCAGACATCTGAATTGGCCCAACAATGAAATCTGCATCTTAAACTCTGGCAAGGGGAAAAACCTCCATGAATGACAGCACAGTTCGTTGTATTTCTGCTCCACCAGCACTCAAATTTATTATTTAGTGACACTACCTCAAGCCATTATTTGCTTACAACCAGTGCTACTTGACTTCCAAGGACTCAGGCAAATTCCATGAAACACAAGAGCAATTAACTTTGTTGGGAGGAAAATAAGTTTCGTGTCAGGTTGCTCTGGTGACAGATGTGGCTCCCACATGTCCCAGAGGCTGATCCTGTCTCTGGTGTGATGAGACTCAGCAGAAAGGGCTGGTACTGAGGGACTTCTCCAACTGAACACATCCTGAGCTGCACAGCCAATAAATTACACCAGGACCATACACTGGACTCCATTGTTTGTTTTAGTAACAATTAATCAAGAGCAAGAAGTTTGTGATAGTTACAAGATAGGTGTTTAAAGAGAGGAAATGAAAGAAAAGAATCTCTCTGCCTGCATTTAACTTTCTAAACTTTGTCATTTTTTTCTCACTTCAGACAATTGAAAAAGCCCTTCTCCTCCTGATATATATAGAATAAAAATATTTGGTCCCCAGTGAGATTTTACAGCCATTTGCCTGTTCCTTAGAACCCGGGAGGATGCACTAACTCACACACCAGAGTTCAGCAGCCTACAGGGTACCCAAAAATGCTCCAGCCACACCAATGAGCTTCCACCAGTCTTACAGAAGCAAAACTAATATCTCAATCCCCGAGTTCTCATTGGGGGGGATGAGAAATTCTTGGGATTCTTTTACTTGGGAAGATATTCCCCACAAAATGAAGCTAAAAAATAAGGTAATAGAAGTACCACTGTGCACTTCCCTGCAGCTGTTTGTACACTCTTTTCTCGTGCACTTTTGCTGGCAACAGGATAGCAGTGAAGACTCTGCTTTGGCAGGGAACAGACCCACAAGAAGCCACACCAAGGAGATGGTGCCTAAACTCCTAAAGCTCAGGTGCACAAAACAGAGTTTTTTTATTGTTAAACCATTTGCTTAAGGAGAAACACTCTGACACAAAAAGATAAAGAAATCAAAAGCCACCTCTGCCACAAGAAAAGCAACATTTGCTTCACTACCCCCCATGCTCAGGTACATGATGGCGAGGAGGAGGAGGTAAGGAGCACCACAGGTTTTTAGACATTTCTCTGACACGATATTCCCACCTGTGTTTACAGCCTAAGCTCCCCCAAAGCTCCGAGGAGTAGGTGAGGGTTCTGGTAACTGTTTTACAGAGGGACAAACAGGACAGTGAGGCCAAATGATCTCCCTGGTGTCACATGGGAAGCCTGTGCTGAAGGAGGGAGCTGAACACATTTGGCTAACATCAGCTCGAGGAGTCAGGATGGGGAAGGTAAGGAGATGCCTCTGCACCAGAAGCTGAGTTTTATAAAGCAAACATCACACAGAAGTTGGAAAAATCACTGCAGCGAATCACACTCACTCAGTATTCAGAGGCACGCTCACGTTACAACCACAAGCAGTTATTTAATTAGAAAAATGATCTAATTGAGATGCATCCAAAATTGCCTCCGATACAACACAAGCAGTAACATACGTAGCTACGAAAATCTGTAGGTTATGAAGGTGTCTGGGTTTGTGCGTGTGAGGCAAGGAACAAGGGTAAATTGTCAGACTTGCTCAGCAATAATGCTGAATACATTTATTAAACGCAATCAAATTTTACAAGGCACCGAAGTGATAACACTGTAGCAGTGGAAAGTGCAAGCAGCAATAAATATCTTGTAAACACAGAGGTCACAGGCCCAGGTGCTTACGAGCATGGAAGGGTGGCTTACTGCAAGCAGGATGCCTCAGTGCCTCAGCAGTGAGCTCTCTTTTCTTGGAGAAGGGGTGAAACAAGACAGGATGGATTATTATTTAATTTATTGCAATAAATCAGGAGTCAAAGCAATTCAAAGGAATTTGTATCTTATCACTATGTAAAGAAAAATCAAACCTCTATCATTTCAGATCTAAATACAATTACAGGAACAAAATAGCTTTATGTTTAAACCATCTAACTGAGCCTGACAGATGGATACTGTTTATATCCATTTGTATTTATTGAACATAGTAAAAGACTGCAGCTGTTCTGTCAACACCTAGCTGCTTCCAGGGTGTTTGGAGCTGTATATAAATATAACAGAACTTTATGGATAAATATAGTCTATGGAATAAACATGTGAAGATACTGTGATATAACACGTATTTACATTAACAACCATAATACCTCGAACTGCTTCCTATTGATCTCTAAGCACTTCACCAAAGTGTGGATAAAGCACGTGTGCTCTCACCCTGCAGACACAGAATTAAAGCTCAGCAGTGAAGAGCTGCTGAGGATCTCACCCGAGCTCTGTGAGCGATGGGATTAAGCCAGGCCTATAAAGCCAGGCCTATAAAGCCAGGCCTATAAAGCCAGGCCTATTGCTGCAGGCTTTGTCTCACCCTGCCTGTGCACAGCACCCCGAGCCAGCTCACTGAACACCCCCATGAGCTCCCTGCCTGCTGTAGCCTCGCCCTGTGGGACAATCAGAGCCCTTCCCCAGCCCCGACAGCTCATTCTGCACCCAGGAACTGAGCACAGAGCCTCTGGCTGAGCTGACCTGCACCAAACCTGCCCCACCAACCAGAGGAGCAGAAAGAACCCTCAAATTAGGGCAGATCTAATCCCACACCTCATCAGCGAGGTTTTGCATACTCAGAAGGAAGGATCAGCATGAGGAGCGACTGCTCCTCACGTAAATCACATGAGCTACAGGCCAAGGCTGTCAACTCCGCGTTGGGGATGAACCCTGGCGGTCCTGAGGGTGTTCCTGGGGTTTCTCCTGCTCCCAGCCCTGGGACACACTGGATTTGGTCTGTGCAGAGTGTCAAATAACAGCACCACTGCACGTGGCTAAGCTTCGGGTATTTTCTTCTTTTAAATTTCACAAATAATTGTGGAGCATGCTCCATCACAGTCTGTGTTTACAGAACTGGATAACAACAGAAAGGGAAGAGGATGGGAAGATGATGATGTTGGTTGGGAAAAAAAGAAAAAAGTTTGAAACTGGAGGTTGCATAGGGCTGGGAGGTGAAACAATTTGAGGATAAGACTTTTGTGGGAGTCCTCTGGAGGCAGCTATTTTAGGTTGCTGAGGCTCCTACAAAGAATTTCAGTGCAGGAAATGGAGCATTTTTCCTGCTATGGATTGCTCCCTCACCTCCATAGTCCCTACACCCCAGGCTGTCAAAGTGCTGCGTTACCTACTTTAATGCTTTTCAGAAAACACAAACAAATTTTATGGAGCTCTCTGGAAAGGAGGAATGGAAAGATTTTACTGGGAGAGAAGAGCTGTTAATCTGGCAATGAGAAAGATGCTGGAACACACTGGAAAACTGATCAGAAATGAAATATGACTTATCTGGAAGCAAGTATACAGGCAGAAAAATGGGGAGAAGGAATACGTGAGGGGGAATCCGACTTCCTTTCTGACCGAATTGCTAAACTCTCAATCATTTCTAAGCAGTGGGAATCAGAGTGTTCATTTAAAAATCATCATCAACTGATAGCCAAATTCGTTTTTAATGGAAGAGGATCTCCGCATCTGCACTCTGTGCCTGTGGAAGGGGCACAGCATAGGAAAAGAAAAACGGAAGGGGAAGGAGAGCTGGCCTGCTAATCCCATGTGGCAAACACAGGAACTGAGTGCAGGCTCCCTGATTCCCAGACAAGAGCCACATCCCCACTGGACCACCATCATTTTTCATCCGGAAACGTGCGTGTGTGTGTGCTCACAGCCACAGAGGCAGGAGCAGCATAATCACGGCTGTCCTGCCCTGCCACCAAGGCCTGAACTCTGAAACGAGAGCCATCATCTCGACAAGTGAAAGGGCACATTAAGAGCGCTGCCAGTTCAGCTCTCCCGACAGGAGCCGTCTCCTGCATTTTCCACAGCGCCGGGCACCGCGGGGCTGACACATCCTCGGCCAGGATCATTATCCTGCCCCGGCCCTGCCCGTGGTCAGCTAACTGCGGCTTTGATAATTACCCTGCAGAGAACCAGGGCTGCTACACCAGCAACTTAAGCACAAAAATCATACCCTGTTGCCATTCTTCCCACAAACATTTTTATAGCAGACAGCAGTTTCTACTTAGGCAGCAGACAGACCAGAAAATACTGCTTGAAATGCTTTTGAAGTGGAGATGGGACCACAAGAGCAGATGCCTCCCCCTCCCTCCAGGGAATGCAGATGTGGCTGATTCTGGTCTGGAGCTCCAGGATTTGGCTCTTTGGAAACACCCTGACATTTCGAGTATCGGGGTTGTGGCTGTTGTGAGAGGCACGGGTCTGAGCCCTCCTTTTTTCTGAACCCAGGACTCAGCAGAAGACCAGCACAACCTGAGAGCTTAAGCAGGACATGGTCAGGGCACAGCCCGTCCTGCAGAGGGGAGCTGGGCTCACACCCAGCACCAGACAGCACAACTCACCCACCCGGATGGGGCAGGGTCGCAGTGCCTGTGCACGGCACATCTCCCATGCAGGCACTGAGTTTTGGGACAGACAGGAGGCGTAACGGGTACTAGAGCACCTTGGGAAAATGATTTGGAACAAAACAAATCAACAGAGGCCCTTGAAGTTGTTTGTTTCTGCTCTAAGTTCTGCAAATAACAAACAAGGTGTCTGTACAGAGGTTCCTGCCAACAGCTGCCATTAACATACATAAATCTTCCGTTCAAAGGAAGCCTCCAGCAGTCAGTTTTTCTGTCTTAATTTGATTCTTTTGACTTTTCCATCCTGTCTGTTTTCATCTTTCCTCATTAAAAGGATTTTTTAAGAAAAGATTTTTTTAAAAAAAGGCAAACATGGCTAATTATTTTAATGAGCTACCAAAAAAATATAGTCGCTTTCTACTCTGAATATAAGCAAATGTCAACATTGCATGGGGAGCAGAGGCAGCACAGCATCTTATTACTATACCATCAGCTCCTATATTTGATTAATGAAGACTCACAGGACTAATTTTACACTGCTTCATTAAAAGCCTGGGGCAATTAGCATAAAGGTTAGACTACTACATTATTAAAATGTTATTTTTTTAAACAAAATAATTTGCTTCTTTTTCTTTCCCTTAAAAAAAAAAACAAAACCAAACAACACACACAAGACAGACAAAAGGAGTTACTGTCTTTTTCAACTTCTCATGTAGAGAAACATGAATTGCTAAATCTCATCAAGGATTTCAGCAAAGCAGCGAAGCAGCTGCCCAGTCTCTACAAAAGGGCAAAGGCAGTGCTCTCCTGTAAAGCAACACACAAAGGGAACAAACAGCCTTTCTGCTCAGAGCACAGGATGGTGATAAAATTCAGCCAGCACCTAGAGGGAGGGGGAGAAATCGCTCATTCCAAACAGCACATCCATTTCTCACACAACTAAACCTGTCTTGCAAACCTCTCCAAATGATGATCAAAGGTAAAGGCGCATATATGCAACACTGCAAGAGCTGAAGTGTACATCACAAAAAGGCACAGGCATCTCCTATTCTTTGAGGCTTTATTGAGAGAACAGAGGAAGGACTGCTTTTGAACTTGCAGGTGAGCAAATCTGTAAAAGCACATCGCACTGGCAGCCTTGCTGTGCTGTTGATTCAGCATCCTGCTGGACAACACAACAGAGCAAGGGTCAAACCACTGCACCATTTCCCTGCTCCGTTCTTCTTCTCCTTCCCAAGGTTAGCAGCTCTCTGAAAGGCAGCTTCCTCCCAAGCCTCCACCTCCTCCTCCTCCTCTGCTACAGCCCCGGGAATGGAATAAAAACATAAAAAAGCAGCAGCAGCCCTAAGGAACAGACTTGATGAAAAAGAAAAGCTAACTGCCAGACACCGCTTCAGTCTGCTCCGAGCTGTTTGGCACGTGGGAGGACTTGCCAAGATGTGCACCAGGCTCTGCCTGCAGCGCCTGCTGGCACTCGAGGGGTTAAAGCCATCTCAGCCAGGCCTGCTGGAGAAGCACTGCAGCAGGAAAAAAAGAGTTACAAATGATTTTTCTTGGCAAAAGCAGCTCATTGGAATAGTAGAAGGATTGTGCTTACTCCTCATATATAAATGCCAAAATGAGGCTTGCTGACACTTTCCTGGCATGGCCCAGCCCTTCCAGCGGCCCAGCACTTCAACCAAACTTTTGGAGGGACAGGACACACAAGATGTTTCTTCCCCAGCCGACCAAGCCCTCCTCTCCAGTGGCACGATCCAGCCTTTGTGGAAAGCACCCATCCACCAGCACCCCACAGATCCAGCTCAGCCTCTCCCTTTCCACAGCAATGCCTGACTTTTGTGGCCGGTGCTTGGGGATGGAACTGTGTGAAGCCACCAGCACGAGTTCTGGGGCGTGCTGCTGGGCAGAGGGGGCATTCATGAAGAGTCATTTTAGACAAGATGAAGTCTGCTGAAACATCAGAATTCTGCAACTTGCTTAACCAGCAGCCAGGCTTTTCCCTTACCCTGTTCTCCAACCCCTAACTCATCCTGGCTAAGAACTGGCAGGGAGTTTAAGGTAACCCTTTTCCTGGTCCTCTCTCCAGGGTACACAGACCAGCAATTTATGGGCCCTGAGAGCCGGAAGCTACATCCAGATCATCACGTTTAACAGACACTAATCTTCCTAAGGCTCTAATCCCCTTGTACTGTTTCTTTAGACTTCCACGTCTGACTTCCACAAAAGTTTCACATGAGTTTTGTAATTTCATTTTGCCCTGCTAGAAGAACAAAAAAAAAAAAAAGGAAAAGAAGAAAAAAAGAAAATAAATGCTTATCAATTCCAATTCCTATCAGACCTACCCAAACTGATATGATTTAATTATTCACTGTTTCATCATATGAAAAAGTGGCTCCACAGCCACTGCAGAGGTTCATGGCAGGGCTTTAAGAAGATGAAGGTCAAATGGCTATTTTGGGAGTGATTAGCTTGTTCAAAGGCACATGTGATGCAACCTTGGCTTTTGCCTGGGGGCTGCTCTAGTGCCTTGAACATCGATGGCTGAAGTGTCTTTGCAGCCGAGGGAAGAAGCTGATCCCCCCCCATCTGTGACAGAGGAACTTCCCTTTGCTCATGCCAGGCTCACCGAGGCTCAGTGCTCCGGGACTGGTTCATCACCTCCTGCCATCTCTCTCAGTGTGGAGCTGCTCTCTGACACATTCATATTCAACAACATCCAATTCCTAGCTTTTTTGCTCTTTTTTTTTTAAATCTCTCCTGTTTCCCCTTGTAGGATGGCTCTTCTTTTTTGTTCCTGACAACCTACAGCCCAAACCACCCCCTTTCTCTCTTGCTCTTCAACAGTAATGAAAATACATGCCCAGAACATCTCCAAATATCACTGTAGACACTCAGATAATTATTCTTAAAAAGCGAACTGAAAGGAACAACTTCTTGCCAGTGGATTCATATCAGGCTGCCCAACTGCACAGGCCAAAATACACGTTTGCAAACTGGGAGGCAGGAATCAGTTCTGTGATATCTTCTGCACCCTGAGCAGCAGCTCTCTCATGGTTAGCTTGCTTCTTCAGGAGCCCCCTCAATGCCAAAGATTAAATCCCCAAACCTCCACATCCCTTCAGGAAAATAAAATGGGCTAAAGCCCATGAGACAAGACTGTAATAAATTTTAGCAATAAAACAAGAAAATCTTTACCGCTTTAACTTTTTTTCACCAGACTTTGATTGATTTCTGTACCAGGATTATTATGAGCAACTCCTATTAGTTGTGACTTTTCTTTCCACATTCACATCAGAAATTCGTGCTGCCTGCTCAGACTGGAAGGGTTTATCACGAAAAGATCACCTCACATGAAAGTCTCCTCAGTGTGATCCAGTACACCATGGCTGCACAAAGAGGAAATGTTTGCAAGGCAGTCAACTTTTTCTGTAAATATATACATCCAGCATGAGGCTGCCGGCACTGTCAGATTGCTTTACAAAAGAAAGACACATTTTCCCTGGTTACAGTCTGGGGAGGAGGAGAGCATATTCTCAAAATATCAGAAGGCAAGATACTGTGCTGCAAGTGGGAACTCAGCTTAGACCTGCTATCTCCAGGATCAGAACCATACTAGCAGAAGCTAGGGAGGGAAAAAAATAAAGAACCGAAGAACGTTCACTGTGCTGCTGCTGCTGCAGAAAAGAGAAATTCAATCCTACAGCCTGGGTTGTTAGGAGGAGGAGATGGTGTGATGGCAAAACAGAAAACTACCAGAAAAATTATCAGCACTGATGGAAATGTCATCCCCATCACTGAAGAACACCCTAAACTGCCCTGATCTCACAGGGCCCTTTTTCTAACTCCATTCCTGGGCCTGGAAGCTCAGCAATCACTCTTGTAAATTTCCAATTTTCAAATCCAGGCAGGAGGTTTGTTTTTCTTGAGCAATGTGCCAATGCTATTTTGTGCTGTACAGCTTCCAGTATTTTCTTAAGTGCCTTGAGAGGCTTGGCATGAAGGGCACTCTGGAAACGGAGCTTTAACTGATTGCTTCCAACTTCTGCCTTGCAATGTCCCTTCAAAATGAGGGATTTCAGCAGCAAGAGATGCTCCTTTCCCTGCACACGAGGGGAACTGTGGTTGCTGCAGCACTCCCTGACAGCAAACCGTGTTCCAGCAGTGCAGGAGCAGTGTCCCTCCCCGGCAGGGTGGTGACCAACATCTCCATCCACTGAGCTCCATGAGTGGCTCCAGTCTAGAACAGAACCCTCACCCTTCTCTATGCCCACATTACAAGGCACACTGGATATTTCTCTCTCAGCCAGGCAGCTCCAAGGACTGACTGCCAGTGTCCCTTCCCATCACAGAAACCTCATACAACCACGAGAGGAAGAACTTTTCCAGCTACCAGAGGGGTCAGCCGCAATCACAGCTTCAAATTCACCAATAAATGAACACACCAGAGCCCACTGAACTGAGCTCAGCTAATTGGAGGTGTTGGGGGATGACTAATTCATGACCAGCCATGGCCAGGCAAACTCCTTCTCTACTTGCAGACTCATGTGCAGTGTCCCCAGCTGCCATCCTGACCTGCAGGTCAGATCCACAGCATCACTGGGAGCAAGGAGCAGGGATAAAGGGAAAATCGTATAATGCTATCCCCCATTAACACTTGACTTTGGGCACAGAGCATCACGCTGTTCTTTGTCCAGCATCTTTAAAGATTTTTGAAAGAATATCCTAATTAATCTGTGGAGGAATTCAGGCAAGATTGCTTTAAGTATTTTTAGCTTAAAAATGCAGTGTTGTCAAGCACTTTTCTTTTTCCTGTTTCACAACCCTCTCATTATTATACAGGAGCATAAAGTGTCTATAAACCCCAGGATTACACAACAGCATTAAAACAGGTAATATTTTGGGGTTCCACAGGATTACTATTTAATCATAGTAATTTTCCTGCCTTTCATCCAGAAGGACCCCCCAGAGTAACAGTTTTCCCAAAATAGAAGAGCAGCTGCCTATGAGACAGGACAAAACAAAAACCTTTGCAGTGACTCATCAGGGGAGAAAAAGAAATGACAACTCTTGTCCATAGGAAGATAGTACTGAAGTTCTGCTAAGTGGGATGAACCCAGAGTTCACCAGAGAAAGCATCTGAGGATTTTTGCTTATCAAAGTTTTGCTGCTGATCCACAGACATAAAGCTAATAATAGTAGTGGTAGTAATCATCATCATCACCATCGTCACCAAAACACACCTTCTGGGCATACCTGCCTTGTCACTTCTTATGTAACCTGATCACATCTCGTTGATAGCCCTGCTCACTTCCAGAGCAACTTCCACCCAATTGTGTCAATACATCTTACAACCATTAATGAATTAAGCTGTGTTTTGAATGCTAAGATAACAAATGTTACTCTCCTTTCATGTCATGATTCAAAGTCTGTTGGGTTGTAAGAGAATTTGGATCAATTCTTCATTGCTTAAAAAAAAAATACCAAAACCAACCGCAAAGAACAAATGAGAAAAAAAAAAAAGTCAAAGTTATGCAAGGTGATCTGTGAAGGACTTGATTCTTGCTGTTGCAGCTAAGACTGATTAGTGTCTCATTTAGGAAAAAATCAGGAGCAGCAATAGATACTTGTGCTGAAAGAGAGCCCAGACACTTCCCAGAAGGGACACAGGCTGTGAGCACATGCAGAGCTGACGAGGGGGTGGCTGAGGGATGTGGGCTCAGTCACACACAGAATCACTCATGACAGCAACCCAGAGCAGATGAATTGTCCTCTGCTTGGTGGAGGAACAAAAAAAATCTGTCAAGAAGCAGCACTTTTCCCACACATAAATACACCCACAGCCAAGAAAGGGGAGGCCTCCTCCCTGCTTCTCTCCTTTTGCTTATTTTCCATTAGTCACAACACAAATCAAACTGCCAGGCTGCCAAGGCCTCCAAACGAGTCAGCAGTTCTGCTTTCCATGGCAGCAGCAGCCCAAGGACAGCTTTGGGATGGCGCCCTTCAGGTGCAGCCCCAGGAGCTGCTGTCCCTCCCTGACCTGCCAGCCAGGGGCCCTGGACTGGGGACAAACCCCAAACACGGAGAAGTGGCTCATACACCACCAACACAGCTGCTGGCCTGGGGTCACAGCCAGGATCACCCAGCCCAACCAACCCATCTGCTTTATACTCCACCACCAAAATCTGCACACATCCAAATCATCAGACACTTTCAAAATGGTGGGGTGACATTAAGTACCTGATTTGCTACAAAATCAAAAGCATAAAGCAATACAGAAATTAACATTTTACTTGGCCAGATTGGGGTATTGCTTTAGACACGGTGCTGCACTGCTATTTGCTCTAGGATTTATTTAACAGCTACACAGAAATAAGTTGGCCTTCAAAGAAGAGCTTGAGTCTTCCCTTTGAGAAAACAACTGAAGTTATATCTCAGTACTATATTATTTCCTTGAATCCAGAGGAGGAGGAGGGTTCAGTTTCATAAGAAACAAAATCAAGAGAACTAAACTTCCAAGCATTTGGGCGTTACTCTCATCTTATGCAGGAATTAATTTTATCAC
Organism: Orthonyx spaldingii; assembly: GCA_013397795.1. Lineage (NCBI taxonomy): Eukaryota > Metazoa > Chordata > Aves > Passeriformes > Orthonychidae > Orthonyx > Orthonyx spaldingii. The sequence goes on along the minus strand of VZTJ01001205.1, from coordinate 567,163 downwards.
ATAAATAGACATAGATCTCTCACTTCCTATTAACTACTAAGGGGTAAGAGCTAATCTTGAAATTACTACTGAAGAGAGTCACCTTAACACCAATTTTCATCTCTACAGATAAGGACTTCAGACACTGTACTAAGTCATGTGGTTCTTAATGCATTTCTTAAATTAATTGGTTCCTAAACTAACTTATATTCAGTTGAGTTTGTAGAATATGCTTGCAAAAGGAGAGCATGGAAATCTCATCTGTCTGTATGGAGCTGGTTGGAGTTTGCATCTGGGCACTTGAATATTTTCGCTGCTCTGTTAACACCAGAATCCAAGTTTCCCCAAATCCTACCCACAGACATCTTTCTTCACAACCACACAGCACACATTTAGTTAAATCTGATGAAAGCAAGTCTCTTACCAAAGACAGACAGGCTCAGTTATCAAGCAGACAAGTATCTGAAGAGTCCATGTGCATTTAGACTTTAGAAACACCCACTTTGGGACGGGGGCTCCAATTTTATATTTTACCAAAGAGAAAGTTAAAAGCTCCATTGACGGTGGTGTAGCAGTTATCTAACCACTAAACTTGCCTTTGCTAACAGGTATTTTTCTCAACAGTAGATCTGCTCATTTAGTTTTGAATTTGACTTTTGAGACAATGGAAATTGTTTCACTGGCCATTGAAAAATAACCCACACATGGAAGGATCCCAAGTTTTCCACACTCATTATTAAATACCACTGCATTTTTAACCATTGCCTCATCTGGAAGAGGGAGGAGAAGCAGTCAAGGCAATGCTTTCTGTAAAGCCCTTCCCCCTCATATCAGTGCTCCAGCTTAGTGCTACACTGACTGCCACAGTATTTATTTAACTTCGGAACTGGTGTGCAAATAAGCTTTTGGATGCTAGCCACAGAGGAGTCTCCAACACAGAAACTATGAAGTCTTTTTCTTTATTAAATACCCTCAAATCAACGTCACAAGCAGTGATACCCTGGCATGCATGGGATTGGGGTCAGGAAAGGATTTCTCATGCTCTGCCCACTTTTTGCTTCACACTTTTAGCTTTGTGCACTGCACCTTCTGGGGTTTTACTTTTTTACTCACAAAATAATGCCATTAAATGCTAACAAGTCAAATCCTTATGAAGACATGTACTTGTTCTGGTGGTTTTCTCTTCACTTCAAACTGACTTTTGTACACAAAACCACCTCAATGCAAACTCACTGAAAGTGTTTTAGGCTTTTTCTAAATTGATTAGATTTATACAAGCCCAATTCAAACCATTCATCCAGGGCTGACTCTGGAAATTCACTCAGACTCACCTCACCTGGGTACTCTGCATGTTTGGAAACTAAGCAGTGTTTAGAGGAGGCATTGGAACTTTGGTGGAAGGAGCACTGGACTAGGAGACTCCTGCTCCTGGCTTCCTGAAGCCAGGCCAGTGAACTGAAATGCCATTTCAGTCTGTACCTTTTTCCCAAATACACAACATTAGATCCCAATCCTGTCCTTCTGTGCAGCACTATGAGACTCACCTGTGGCAGTGACACAGGAAAAAGAATAATTACTAAAAGGATAGTTAGAACAAACTACACTTGAATAGATGTGTTTTTTTTGTTTTTTTTTTAGATTTGAAAACAGGGGTTTTTTTTCCCCCAGATCTGACATTTAGGACAATGAAAGCTCTTTCCCATTCATAGCCACACCACGAGTTGTAGCAGTTTAAGTAAGATTTTATGGATAGGGTAAAAAACTGCACTGATGCAATAGAATTGACTGAGAAAATTACTTCATTAAAATGGTGCAGTTGACTCGTAGGAAATATTATTTTGATTTAGGGATATCAATTTAGCATAAAACAGCAATAAATCCATTTAAGATTTTGGTATATCACTGTGGTTTTCTTGTCTAGGGAAGAGTGTAAAAGAGTACAATTGAAAATATCAGTAAAAAGAAACAGAAGCATGAGAGCTCCTGAGAACAAGAGCTATGAAATCTAGAAAATACCTTCAATTAGCAACTGTTAAAACAGAAACACTTCTGCCTAGTGTATGTAGTAAAAAATACTTTTATCCCACCAACACTATAAACCAGTTCCTCTCTCTGGGCTGCCTGGTCTGGCACCTTATTTTTGGTCAAGGAGCTTTTTCTCCAAGAAGAAAAGTTGTACATCAGACTTAAGTGGAATCTGGCCCAGTTCCACAAGAGGAGGTTTTTAGGGACCCTTGAAGAACAATGTTAAAAGCCTCCTCTCCTCCATTCTTATGAGAGCTCTCCAAGAAATTCCAATTTAATTCTGTAAGACAGGCAAAAGGAACATGAATGAGCAGATGAGCTAGTCCAGCCACAGAACGACACAAGTCTGTGAGATCTACTAAAATCTGAGCTCTTGCTACACAGCAGGCAGTGGAAGCAGGCTGGAACTGGAAGCACTTGTCATGGCAACTGTCCCCTTAAATCAGCCCACAGAGAGACAGTCTAGTGCTCTAATATTAGTGTGAAGAATTGGGAATGCATCCCTCAAAGCCCAGAAGATTCAATAAGCAGGGAAGGCTGGAGAATGCCTTGCTTTCCATTTGCTTCTCCCTGGGAAGGTTTCAGAAGCCTTGACAAAATGGCTAAATCTGCTTCATTTGGCCACAGACTTTCTTCTTCTGTAGCCCCTGTGTGTGTGTAGAGCCTGTGGACATCCTGACAGCATGTACAGTTATATAATGAGCTCCAGAGACAAGAATTTCATTTGGCTACAGAAAGCTGAACGTTTCTAAGAAAGCAATTTTCCTTCTTACACCGGTCTCCAAGAGATTCACCCATCAAAACGAATAAGCTGTTGAATTGAGTGAGGCTACAGCCTGTGCTAACACTGAGAGCACTCCTGTAATAGCTCAAGTCCCTTTCTACTATCTTTCATCTGCTTTAGCTCAGTGTTGCTGGTGTATGAAATTTAAAGAGCTCTGAAAAAGATGTTAACGAGCCCTAAAGAGGAGAGTGCTCTTGCGATAGTCATTCCCAGGAACACCTGTGAACTATTGAGTTTAATTAGTCTACAGCTGGCACTGAGTGTGTGTGGAAAGACAGGGGATTTATTATCGGATTGCCAGGCCTTAGATTGGCTCTTCCAGCACATTTTTTTCCCCGTTTGTTTGTTTTGTGATAAAGGACACACAGAGAGTGAGGGCAATTTAACTAACAGGGAATTCCCTTTTCGGAAAGGGTGCCAGGCACGGCAGCACTTGGATGCTGAGAAGTGCCTCAGAGTGGGGAGAGCCTGGCAGGGTGAGCTGCTGGAGAGCTGTGCACCCCAGCCCTGTTATTTACCATGTGGCACAATTTACTCCTGAATCCATATCCTACAACTACAGAACAGCTAAGGGCCCAAATTTTCATTTCAGTAACACATTATACTTCTTTTTGTTACTCCTCAGGACTCCACTTAACTCTACAGGCATCCTAAAACAAACCTGAGAGGTGGGAACAGCCTCTGCTGCCACTTTATTCTGCCATCTATAACACCCAGTGACTTGCAACACAGGTAGCTCTTTCAGCCCCAATTATGTCACAGTATCACACACAGCTGCACGTGTTTTCATCAGCAACGCTGAATTACAATTGTTCATCCTCAAATATCTCCAACCCACCTGCCTAAAATCATGGCTGCATTCCCACGTGACGTGAGTTTTCTCCTCTGCCTTCCTATTTACCAGGCAGAGTTTTAAGAGGGCAATGGAAATATGCCTCACACATCAAGCAGAGTCATAACTCAGCCCACCTCGGCTCTACCCACGGCAGGCAGTGCCCAGTCCCCAGGGCAGCCGGGCGCAGCTTCACTGCAGCAGCTCAGAGGCTGGCTTGGAAGCCCCTGGCAGTCTCACAGAAAGCAGACACAGCTTGGAGGCTTTTATCTTTGAATGAGTATTCTCCCACTTTGTGCTAAATTCAAAATACCTCAACAGAAACAATGCCCTACTTAAACCACAATGTGCAAAATAATTACCATCCTGACATCATCGTTACTGACAGCAGCTCGTCTCCACAGCTGGAGTACGAGATGCTTCCCAAGCTGATGGGACTTCATCCTGCCATCACCTTGACACTGCCAAGTCAGTCGTGCTGACATTTCTTCTAGTTGACATTGGAAAGCCTTCAGTAAATCTGTACTGACATCTTAAATTCTCTTTCCTTCCCCCCATACTTTCCTCCTGTCGTGTCCTCTCCATAAAATTGCCCTGCCCTTGTTTCACTTCACTTTGACATCCCATTGTTACCTCCACGGATCCTCTTTAGCACAGCGCTTCTGTCACAAAGGCATGACGTCTCCAAAGACCTGACAGGGGAGCACCTGGAGAAGTGTGCCAGGAGTCTCATTAAAATGAATTAAATGTCTGTGTTATCACTTCTGCCCCTTCCCAGCGAGTTACACCCTCACAGCCTCACCCGCAGTGCTACAAAGCACTTGAAGAGAGAGCAACCTGCACACCCCAGCTCTGTGACAGCCAGGCTTGATCCAGTCTCTAATCCCGGGGAGGACACAGAGCCCAGCAGGGGCCAAGCAACAACTGCCCAGGAGCTCTCCAGTGTCACGGGTTAGGGACAGGGCAAAAACTTCCTGCAGTCTGAGTGTGGCAAACACAACAAATCAGACACCACAGTGAGCCCCTAATTCGGGCCAGGCCAGGCAAGGCCTGCACTGCCCAGCACCAGCGATGACGGGGGATGGAAACAGAGACACAACTTCTGCAACACCTGCTAGCACTTGTGCCAACAATTGTTATTCACAGCCTCAGCTCCAGCAATGCAGCTCAGAACCTTCCCAACCCTTCAGCCCCAGGAATGCAGCTCAGAACCTTCCCAACCCTTCAGCCCCAGGAATGCAGCTCAGAACCTTCCCAACCCTTCAGCCCCAGGAATGCAGCTCAGAACCTTCCCAACCCTTCAGCCCCGGAGGGGGGGAAGAACCTTCCCAAAGCCAGAGCAGCAACACTGCTCTCACAAGGAGGGGCTGGACAGCACCTTCATCACCCCACCTGCCCTCATTAGTAGGTTCATCAGCCTCATTAGCAGGCTCATCAGCCTCGTTACAAGGCTGTCCTCTCATTAGCAGTGAGGGAGCCCCAACCATGGCCTCACCATGCTCCTCCAGGCTGCAGGGAACCTCAGGGACCCATTCCATATTGAAAATAATTAACAGGCTTTAAAATCCCCTTTAGGAGGGAACCCCAGGCCTTGTGCTCATTCCATGAGACAGCAACAAGATGTATTTGTGCCTGGTGGGGTGGGGAAAGCAGGGGAACAGCCCTGTGAAACCACAAGGAAGCTAAAACACATATACACTTTTGTGGTGTCTAAGAGATTTTGTGCTAATATAATATACACAGAATTTAAAAGTACTTTATATACATGGAGTATTTCCTAAAATTCAGTTATATGTTTTGAGATGTAAACAGATACCTGCTCTAGAAATGTAATTAAGCTGTCCATGCAATTAAAAAGCACATTGTTTTATTTGCATAATTACATGCAGCTTTTTCTTTATGGATAGACCATGAAATACAATGCTTTCTTGACACCAGATTTTTTTTCTCTTTGCTTATTGATCCATATTTCTCCAAGCTGTAAAAATCACTTACAAACCAGGAAACCCACAAGGGCGAGACCAAGAGCCTCCGAGTTCAAACACTGATGCAGATTTCATGTGCCAAAAACTAGACCAACAAAATGAAATCTGTGTACTCCTAACACAAAAATGAGAAAAAAAAGTGCCTCCAGATATTTCCTGAATTCCAAATCTGCAGTATACAGTTCCATCAGAAAAAAAAAAAAAATCCAGGCTAGGAGAAAAAAAAATATGAAAAAACACCCGAACTGATGAGCAATGGATGTGGACATTGTATGTCAGAGATATCTATTAATCAGCTTCTGCTACATGTATTTTATGTATCTGGTATGCACCTATAAATTCCTTCAAAACTACCTCTGCAAGAAATACCTCATGTCTGTATTGTCTTCTAAAAATCCCCTTAACCTATTCCTTCCTCCTTTTTAGCATCTCCTCTCCTGTGCTCCCCTGCTCCCACCAACGCTCCCGACTCCGGCTCCCAGGTCTGAAATAGCCTCAGGGAGTTTAAAAGCGGTGTCATTAAAACCCCAGTGAAACCTGCCCAAGGGACACCCCGACACCACAACACGAGAGAGTTAATCCCACACATCCACGGCAATAAAGCACTGCAGGCTGCACAGCACACACACCTCTGGCACTGACAATAATTTCATTGTGCACAGAGGAGCTCTAAGGGGTGTCTGTGTGTGTGGGACCATCACCTGCAGTGTTGGTGCTGGGGCAGCCAAGGAGCCACTGCAGGGGTCGGTGAGGGTGATGCTGTTTTGTTTTTTTCCTTTTCTCTTTTATATTCTCTGCATCCTTTACACATATATTTGTAGCTTTGTAGCTTCATATTGCAGCTTAGCTTCAGCATTTTCCTAGACAGGAAAACCAAACAAATTCCAGGGCCCCTTCCTGTCTTGGTTCTCCCTGGCTACCAAGGTTGAAAACAGCTCTTCAGACACATTTCCATCAACTAAGTACAGTCCCGTCCAAGGGGGGGAAGACTTAGAAGGGGCTTCACCCAGGGGAGAATTGCATCACCACTCGTGCTCCTAATTGGTGGGTTTTTGTCAATTATGCTAATTTACTAAACCTATAAAACTGTATTCACCCCTGTGGGGGTGGGCTTTCGGGGACACTCTTCCATAACTGCCCCTGGAGGCCTCCAAATAAATATCCACCAAATAAGGATCCACCTTTATATTACCTCCTATACTAAAAACTCCCTCAAGTTTCATTTCCAGGTTGGGAACAAGGCAACAAGGGCACCCCTGTGTGTGACCCCAGGGTGCAGCCGCAGGGCCCCGCGGGCGCCCCGGCTGCCAATGCCTGGCTGCACGCTCAGTAACCCAGGAAATCTCGGATGCAAACACGTCAGGGATGGCATTACTACACATTTTCTGATCAACAATACATCAGCAGAACATTTTGCTACCGCTGTTAACTCTCAGCTGTGGTTCAGAAACAAATGCTTGAGGACATGTACTACTCCACTCCTACTGCGTGTACAAGAGATACACTACTGTATCCTCCGTGGAATATGACTGTCAGCAATTACAGTGAATATTGAAGAGATGGAACACGGGTTGTGAGGCATTTTCCTGGCTTTTGTGAAACATTTGTTCACCAGATTTGCTAACTCTCAAAATGCAAGCATACACGAGAGGTCTGCTAATCCAGGGAATTAGCAAGGTGCTGCTCCAACAGACTGCAAGACTAGAGTGCTCTCTTCATACAAGTGGGCTTTAGACAAGCAATCCATACACCCTATGAACAGCTCACCCATTCTACCCAAGATCTACAAATATATCAGGTGATCAAAACAGAAAAGATTTATGCTTGCAACATTTTGAAACAAAGGTTCCTGGGTTGGGATTGTTTTTCCCTTTCCCTTCTGAGCTCTGACAGTCTGCAAAGACATAACCTTACAGCACAAGAAAATAAGATTTAAGCACATCTGAAATAATAGAGCCCAGTTGCTATCGCTTTGTGATTATCAGCACTGCTGCCAACAACCCAACTGGAGCCAGAGTCTCTTCAAACACCATAAATTCACAGCTGCCTTAAAGAACACACGCCTTCATCTATCTCTGAAACCCTGCAAGGTCAGGGGAAGGCTCCTGCTTTGCTGCATACGCAAAACAAAAACTGTTCAGTGCAAATAAATAAATAAGTAATAAAGTAGTGATATACTCAGATTTTCTGAATAATTCAAGTCCCATTCTTAACAGTGACGGGAATACAGCAGAGGTGGCTGGTTTGGGGATGCTGAGATAACCCAGTGGTGGGGACAGAGGGTTTATGATCTGTAGGAATCTGTCCAAAGTGGGGTTTAGTTGATGAATGGTTCCTTTCCAGGCAGAGCTATTTGGGGTTTGGATGTTTACAACAGGATTTCCATTCCATACAAAGCATCACTGCTACATTTTTTTATATCCTTTAACAGATGTATTAATACAATACACACTTCCATAATATGTCCTTCCTTGTAAAATCCAAAAATACAGGGCCAAATGCCCAGCAGCTTTACACACTTCCACGTGGGCACCTGCATGGCTTGCACACATGCACATTTGTGCACACACACAGACACATGAGGAATTTATTTCCAAATGTGGCCACACATGCAACTTAAACACTTTTAAAGTGAGGCATCAATTTTTATCACAGGAATAAAAGATTATAAATCAATTAACAGCAAAAGGCCTTTTCCTGCAGTAGAGAACATCTGATCCCAACACTTGCAATTTCCAGCATTGACCATTCAGTCACACTGAAAGTCTGACACAGCAACTGAGCCAGTGAAGGAGCCCCATGAGCCCATTCATGACATAGCATTTGAGAAACAAATCTTACTTCATGTGGACACTTCACCAAACAGTGCACCAGAAATTATTAAACAAANGAAAAAAAAGAGGAAAAAGAGGGGGCAAGAAAAAAAAAAAAAAAAAAAAAAAAAAAAAAAAAAAAAAAAGACAGGAAACAGCCCTACAATCATGAAAATCTGACGTAACAGTAGATAATTTCATCCTCACTCAACACCTGAAACTGGAAGGCAACCTTGAAAACCCTTCAACAGATGAAAAAACAAGGATGCACAGTAAGGAACTCTCCCAAAAATATCATATCTGCTTTCCCCATAAATTCTTCCTACACAAATCCAGTGATACTGCACCTAATCCTGCTGTTGACAAGGATATTGGATTGCTGTTAGTGGCTGGCTTGTCCTGCAGGCCCAGCCCGATAGCAGCAGTCCCTTGGGCAGAGCAGAGCAGCTGCTCCCCGGGGCTGGGGCTGCACACGCCCACATCCCTGCACCCCTTTGGCTCTGTCTCCAGGCTCATTAGCGTTAATTATGACTCACAAACCAGAAAGAAGCCATGCAAACTGAATTCACAGAGCTCCCAAACCAGCCCACAGTGCCAGTGTCCAGGTACAAGCTACATCAGTCTAGACATGTGGACTTTTTAACACAAAGGCAATCCGAGGTGCCTGTGTGTTACAGGACTGAGGTCTCCAAAGCTCTTCTCCTATACCAGATTTATGCCAGGACTTGCTCAGTACTTTGCTCATCCCCCAGCATCTCCAGTGGCCTTCTGTACCTGAAGTTACCTGCTTGCCTCCTGAACCCTCACTTCTCTCCTGACAGGACGGGGAATCAGCTACTCACAAATCTGTCTTTCTAACCTCCACTGAGTACTGCCATTAACTATAAAACAGCAGGAGTGGAAAGTGTTTTTTTAAGTACACTATTCACATAAGCCTAGTTTTTGCTGAAAGAGCACCAAAAATAAACCCCTCAAGAATCCAGTCTCTCATATTCTCATAGCTTATACCTCCACTCAGCTTCAATAAGCCAGCAACAATATCGCATGCCCAGACTCCGTATCACTGGGATCACTGGGGCTTGAGTAAAGCAGGAATTTAGCCAGCACCTACTTAATTCCAAATTCATTTAATATCTCTATACCCCGTCCACAAATAAGCCTTACAACATTGTGAGTCAATCAAGCCAGGCACTAGTAAAATATTTTTTTAAAAAACCTTAAATCTAATAGAAGATTACTGCACTCAACCGTAGAAACAATTTTAAGCCTAAATTTGGCAAGACACATTAGTTTTATATGGAGCTAAATGATTTCCAAGTGTCCAGGAAATGCAATTCAGTGATTACAGCTCTATTAGCTGGATGCAAATGAAGCAAGAGGCAGAGCTTATTGACCACCGAGTGGGTGGGTCACCCTGGCCATCCTCCACAGCCCAGCCCTGCTGCAAGGACAGGCTTTGCTGGAGACTGACCCAAATCCAAGAACCACAGGTGCTCAAAGCACCTGGCTGATGGTGACAAGGACTTGAAGCCCTGTGAGTACTGACGTGTGGGCATATTTGTAAGGTATCAGCACTCAAGGAGGCCACGCTTTTGAGGAGCTCAAGTCTGTTTCTAGCACTAACAGAGAAGTTTGATTTCCCAACACGCTCGGTCTCCAGCACCTGTGGTGTGATGCTTCTGGCCATGCCCTCCAAGGAACCAGGCCCCAGGTGAAGACACAGGGCTCCAAACCCTTCTGTGTATCCGAGGGAAAAACATCTCTCTCTCCCTGCCCACAGTGGTATCTCCTTCCTCAAACTCCCCAAGTGCAGAAAGCACTGCGCTGGAATTCCCACCAGCCCTGTCCCCCGGGAGTTGAAACGCTGTGCCGAGGTCAGCTGGGCAGACAGAGAGAGCTGGGGCTGAGCCAGGCAGCACCACAAGCACAGCTCCAGTCCCCCAGAGCTTCTGGACCACGCTGGGCCATCTCTCAGGATGTGTTCAGGGCACAATTTTTACAAGACATTTTCCTCCTGGCTGAAAACAGAGCTTACACTAAATTAAGTGACGCTAAAGCCTATCATCTGTACACCCTACAGAAAAAACACCATCATCATTGTCAAGTGAAAGCCTGGGAGCCAAGCAGGAGGCAAAATAACCTCTGCTCCCATCGCGCTGCTCTAAAAGCGCTGCACTCAGCTGACACAGAAATGGATTTGATAATGCAGCAAGGGGAAAATACATCGTGGGACAACATTTCCAGTTCAGCATTCTCCACCCCCACGTTTTCCACAATAATTAATAACCAAAGCTGTTAAAGTTTAAATGATCCACGCTCTCCAGTGCAGTCAGCAATGCCTCAAGAGGCTTTCCACTGGGGCTAACACTATTAACTGTGTGGATGCCTGAGGATACAAACTGTTTAATGCATGAAAGGACATTTCTCTACTGTATCCAAACATTTAGGAACTTTTCTTTTAAAGCTGAACTGGCTTAATAAAGGATTTAGGGTTCCCAAGTTTTGTGTAAACGTCCAGGTACTCCAGGGTTAAAGGAAAACAAAGTTTTTCCCAACCCTCAAGTGCTAATACTCATAATGTACTGCTCTTCCCCATTCCAATAGTGCCAGAGCATCCAACCTACTTCCAGTCTTCCCAGCAAATGGTTATCGAGGGACAGCAGGCAGGGATCAGCCACCTCCAGGAAAGCTGAGCAACAGGCAGGGAGAAGCTTTCTCTGGTTTCCTGCAGCACTAGAAACTAAATCACTCCCAAACATGGCTCCAGGACTCTGGTTTTTGTTTATTTGCTTAGGTCCTTGGAACCTCTGCAGTTACCAACGCACTTGTCAGCAGTTATGGCAAGAGGGTATTTTAGCATGGAATTACAATGATGATAATCACCAGGTTTTCCTGCCCCACCTTCTCCAACCCCTCCCTGCCCACTCCCCCATCCCAGGATTAACACAGACAAAGGAAAGCAAAAGACCAAAGCAATTTCTCCATTTTTTTTTTTTTAAGCTTAATTTTCAAAGAGCCAGGGGTACAGAAGTTCATCCTGCCTGTGTGTGTTTCCCTATCTGTCCCCCTTCTAATAACTTTTGAAACCCACTAATTTCAAGTCAGTGTGACAGCAGGGCAGAGGTCTCCACAGTGCCAAGCTCCCAGAAGTTCAGTGAGGAGACTGCAGCTGCACAGGGAGAGGAGCCTGGCTTCTCTCACCTCCCACCACGGGGAAGGCTGGCTGTGAGCTCACAGCTCATTAGACAGCACAAACCCACAGAGGAAATCAATTACCAGATAAAAGTCCATCGGAAACCAGCCTTCAATCATCCTGCTGCTCATGCAATGACTTGATTTGTAATTCTTCTGACAGCCTGATAATCACAAGGGCTGCTGTGGCCCTTCCCGGGGCACGCAGGAGTAAATACATCAAGACCCACAAAAGTCATTCTTGTCTCCTGCACCACCACAGGCTCAGCCACGGCCTTGCACTGAGAGGGAGCGAGGGCAAAGCATCATTAAAATGGTCACCAGGTACCAACAAGAACTCAGGGACTTGAAGGATTTGTTTTGTACCTGGATGGATTTAGGGCTGCAAGATTGATTGTAAACATGCACCAAAAGATGGATGTTTCTCCCACCGGGCAAAGTTCAACCCATTCAAACCAATACTTTGGAAACACTGAACTTTTCCTGAACATATTGGTCTCTCATTCCTTTTCCTTGCTGCTGCAGACACCAGGGATGTAGTTGAGATCCCTCCTTAATGTCTGCATTCCCAGGCTTTGCAGGAAGACCCCCGGACACTGCAGCCTGTCCACTGCCAAGGTTCCCCACCTACCACCCACGAGCTGAGCTCCTCTCAGCCAGGATAGATTTCTCTAAACAGCTCGGGAGCCAGCAGGATCAGCTACACTTGCCGGAAGGATTTAAAACAAAACAAAAACCAACAAAAAGCAAAATAACCTTAAGTGCCTTACTAACAGCTGGGCTCTTTCTTTTTCCACTTAGGGACTCATTTCTCTAGAACAGAGGTTTCATTCTTCAACATAAGACTTCAAATACATGGAAAATCTGAACCAGACCTATCACACCAGGCTACAGTTTCCAGCAGGATGGTTTAATGGGCTGGTTGAAAGCATTCTTCAAATGTTTCATTCCTGCCATTCCTTTCCCTTCATGGTTCTGCTTTATGGCCAGATGCATGGGAAATGGGGTAGAATCGGGTCCACAAGGATCAAGCAAGTATGCCCAAGCATGTCATGTGTTCTGTGTGCTGTCGGCAGGGCTGCAGATTGATTTATTTCTGGTTTTTGTGACAGACATGGCACTTGCAGATCAAACAGTGATTTATTTCTGTTTTTTGTGACAGGCATGGCACTTGCAGTTCAAACAGACAAACCCAGACTAGTTGCAGATGAGCAGGGACTAGCTGAGCTCGTGCCAGGGCTGTCTGGCTGGACTGGCAATGTGGGCTGTGCAGCTCATGGATAACTTGTGTTATAACCTCTACACAAGTGTGGAGACAGCAGTGACAGTATCTCTCCATGGAGCAGCTAGGGAGTGCCTCTCCCTGGAAAGGTAATAACTGGGAGGTGAAAATTGGCAAATGCCTTCTCTCATTAAGGGGGCAGGCAGGTTCTCTGGCCAGCCAGCAAAATTTGGCTCCACTCCCATCAACTTCTCCAGGATTCATGTATCACTTGTGTATGTATATTTGTGTAGATATAAGGTACATACAGTCTTTATCTTTCATGCTGAATGCTTGAAACCATTTCCTTTCCAACTTCCAACAAAAACAACTCTTCAGGAGCACAGTAAACAACCAATTTTCAAGCAGATGACTGTCCAAGTGTGTGAAACTCAGGGTACCAGTAACTTGAATCCCAAGTCTTGGGCATCTTTTCCCACATTTACAGCTCACCGCCATCCTACCAAAGTGCATAAATGTCATCATCAGAGAAAGTCTCGTGAAGAAGCACTACTACAGTGGGAAAGTCTTCTTTATAGGCATTACCTAGAAATAACTCTGATTTGTGCACCACTCTTAGTAACTATGAACTCAATTCTTCTGCTCTTCTGCACAGCGGAGACACTGGAATTGAGCCATCATCTATGTAGAGAGAAGCTCAAGGAGTTGCTAAATGCTGAAATGCTGGAGATTCTATAGCAGGGTTGGTTCTGCTTACATGAAGACAAACTGCATGAGCTCAGCACAAAAAGATGAGGTTGGGATTAAGAAATTACTTCAGGTTTAAGGGTGCTGTGCCTGAGTAAATCCAATGTTGTTTTTCTGTGGTTCGGTGTGTATTCACACCAAAGAACATGCACAGGTGTCTGGGCACTGGGTGGGGAAAGGAGGGGACAATCAGGTGGGGAGGACCAGGGGAGGAGCAGCCACAGCGCAGGTGGAGAATCTGGAGCTGGAATACATTACAGTCTCGAGAAATCATCTCGTATAACTGGTAGTACAAATTGGCTTTAAGAGACAACTCAGCTGGCACATGTATTCCCTGCTGAACAGTGATACCTATTCAAATGATCAAAACCTGTCAGTTCTTAAATTCAGGATAAATCCCAGACCTCAGAAACAGACAAATGGAAAAAAAAAAAAAAAGTTCAAAAGCAGTAAGACAGCAAATGTTACTCTCAGGACCAATCTCTCTGATATGCCTCAAGCTTGCTAACAGCATTCTAATGCCACAGGCACGTTACTTTCCTTTGCCCTCATATTTTATTTCAGTGAAGCCCTGTCCTAATAACTGATTACCAAATACCAAACAAGCTGTAGTGTTATCTCGCTAGCTGGTGAAATATTTAGGTCCATTTAAGTGCCATGCAAAAATGAGTGTGAATATATGGGCTGTAGCAGGCAGAAATAGGAGTTTTGCATTCAGAGACAGGAATATCCTATCGAGACCCATTCCTCACTCCTGGAAACTGCTCGTGCCCTCTCACCAGATCAATGCAAAGCAGGTGCTGTTGCCATAGGATAAAATGCCTCCTTCACATTTAATGTGGAAATTACCATTCCTCCACCACATTCACAATGAAGGAGGAAGCTGAGTTCCAGCCCCCATCCTGCAGCCAGGCTCACCTGAACAACTGCTCACCTATATAAAACACCACAGAAAAGGAGTGCTTGCTTTTTTGCACATCTCAGTGGAAACAATCAGCCTATAATACACCAGGTTCCTTACAACCATTGTAACATCCTCCCTTCCAACCCATGCAGTTTAATTCTTCAGGAATATGCAAACAGATTTTAAAAAATTGCACAACTGTTTTTATGGGCTCACAGTCCACTACAAAAAAAATAAAAAACCACATTTTCAGAGCTGTGACATACATGAATTTGCTTCAGCATTTTCTCAGGGCATTCAGAGATACAGCAACCAATGTCCAGGAGAGACAGCAGTGAGCCCAGCAGCAGCAGTGCTACTTTAACTCAGTTGAGGGCTTCATGTTTCTGCCCTGCTCCATCCTGTGTGCTCACAGCACCTACAGATACAGCGGGAGTGGGAACAACCCACCAAGACAATTTCCACACCACAAAAGCAAATCAAATTTCTTCCTCGCCCAAAGGAAAATAAAAAATAGCAAATTTGGCCCTCAATCATTGCTTGCTTCCAGATTGCAAAAGGTTCTCTGGGTCTGGCAGTGAGGATCTAAAGTAGCCTTCAAACACCAGTTCTGGAGAGATTTCCAGTCCAGCTGCTCAGGGTCAGGATAAGCATCCAAATGTCTCAGTCGTGCTCCGAAACGAACGCTTGTGCCACGGCAGTGGTAACACACCTACAAGTGTGGATCTCACACTGCTGTGAAGGGCATCACTGCAATTTCTATGAAGTGTCCAAAATTTCAGTGCCTGGAACTCCACATTTGCAGCAGCTGCACAACTGGAATCATCAGTGACTCCCAGGCTACTGTTCTTTCAGCAGAGCCCTCTCTGGTCTTTTGTGTGAGACAGATAGTTAACTCTGACTTTATTTGCATCATGCTTGCCAAGACCCGTGAACTGGGAATTAATAGCTCCCACTGCTCCCACATTGCAGCCAATTTTACTGCATTCACTCCAGCACATATCAATGCACAGAGGTCAGATGCAATTTTAATGAGAACCTCTACTGTTCTATTTATTTTAATACCTTTATTGCCCCATCAAATTTATAATAATTAAGCATATTATAATTACAGTGAATGAAACAGTCTTCTTAAATATATCCCCCATTATTTTACAATCAATTAAAATTAATAAAATTGATTGTAAAATCTCATGTCTGCTGTATACTAATGTCTGTTCTCATCATTACACAAAGTTCTTCTTCAGTAACAGCCAACTACAAAGATTTCTGTACTATCAGAAGTTCATAATAATCCATTTTCTTTACTGATCCTCTGATACCTTGATCCCTTCCACAGAGTACCATTAATGCCTTGGTTTGGCAGGCTTCTTGCAGAGCCAGCAGCAGGCCTGGCTGCACAGGGCTGTAAGGGAGCTGACGTGGCACCAGGTACAAGCAAATTGTCCCCCTCCCATGTGGCAGCAGCTCCCAGCTGTGGCCAAGCCCTGCTGCTCCTGCTGGGCAGTGCATGGGGGGAGATGGGATCCTGGGAGCATGGTGCTCTGCTTCCCTTTCCAGTCTACACTCCCCACTCATGAGCAGAGAGAACTCCCAGAAAAGCAGCACTTTCCCAACTAAATCATGCTCGGGGTGTCCTGCACTCTCTTATTTTCTCACTTCCCATCACCTACAGCCTTTGTGCTTTCACAGCTGCTCAGCCATCTCCACGCAGGCCCTGGCAGCTCGGCTGCCTTACAGCTGGGTGTTTCCTTGGCAATTATATCTCTTCAGTTGCTGAAAGCATCAGAAAATGACCCCAAAAGACCTCCTTTCTCTGTAAGAGCAAAAGGGAGCCGCTGGAATCACAGAGGTAATACAATTTTCAGTGTAAGTACATTAGCTCATGGAACTTCTTGCCACAGAGTCATCCCAGGGCAAACAGTATGACAACCACTCTGTGTCTGTTCTGCACAGCTCAGTACTCACCAGCAGCAGAGAAAGAAACAGGAACAAATGTCACCCACTGGACAAGTCTTGCCTTTTCTTTTCCTATTTTGGGCTTATTCTGTGAGAGAAATATCTAGAAAATGAACTGCCAGGGAAGATGATGCTGTGATCTCTGTGGAACCAGAGTGACAAGGTGAGGACTCAATTCTCTGACTCTGCCCCAGCAGAATGTGCTTGCAAAGGGGAGACTGCACGGTCTCACTGCAGAGCTGATGTATCAAAGGTCTTCAAGAAAATGAAGAGGCACTTCATAAAACAACACCCCAAACACCAGAATGTCTGCAAAGCTTCAAGATGGAGCTAACAAGAACTCTCATCCCACAGAATTTCCCTGAGAGCAACTTAGGTTATTAATTATTAATTATGCAAATCAAAGCTGACTTGCTAAACTTTGTGACCAAGAGAACACAGAACTGGGCAGTACTTGCTGCATTTTGCTTTTGTCACCCTGAATGTGCAGTTTGGTTTCTCTATTCTTCAGCTTCCTTCACTGCTTTTATGTCTGAGGGGTGGTAGGTGTATTTTGGCTGGGCAATTCCCCTGGTCAAGCAGAGAAGAATCCTTTTGGTGCGTGTTTCTGCAGCACCCGACACAGCAGCTCCCCAGACCCTGATGTAACCAGCTCAGACCTAACTTCTGCAATGCAAAGCACAATGTGATTAGGGGCTCCTTGAAACCACCTGATTTTCTTAAGCATCTCAGGGCACTGGAGCAAAAGGCTGGATGTGCCTGGTATCACTTCCTAATGTGCATCGCCAGCTAATGGCAGCCACTTTAATGATGACACAATGCAGACTGCAGACCCTTTTAGCACTTGTCAGGCTGCCTTGCTGCTCCTCTCTTCCTGACATGGCTCTGCACTGAAATGTTCATTTCTCTGTCAGCTTTGGGGCGTGATTGGAGCTGCTACCCATCGCAGTCAATGAGTGTGAACTTCCTTGTGCCACGGGGCCTCTCCACAAGTGGCTGGGCGTGGGAGGTGGCACTTGTCACCCTGTCAGCTCCGCTCCACGGCCCGGCTGCTCCTGCTGAGCCCCGCTCCCCGCAGCAGGGAGAGAAGCCCGCACTCACCTCGCGGGGAGCTCACAGCGAAGGCGATCTGCTCACTCGGAGCGAGCCTGGTATTTTTAGCCTGGCTGGAGGAGGCAGTGGCTGTGTAAATAAAGGCTGCTCCGAGTCTGGGCGAGCGCGGTGCCTGCGCGGCTGCTCAGCACGGGGAGTGAACAATCCTCCCCCAGGGCTGGAGCAGGAGCCCACGGCGAAGGCTCTGCCTGGGAATCTCACTGGAAACGCTCAGCTCCAGAGCCAGACACCAACGGAGCACAGCACGTGGCCACAGGGGCTTTATTCCCTGTGCCAGCACCCAGGGCTCGCTGCTTTCAAGGAAAAAATCAAACCACCACGGCCCTACACAACAGCGTCCCAAAAGTGCCTTCAGACCTCAGGTGGTTCCTCTTGGCAAAACACTCATGAAGCCTTTATCAGGCTGGAGCAACAAAGCCATCCTAGCAGGCAGCACCTGCACCATCTCCTGGTGCAGTCCTCTCCAGCGGGACACTCACAACAGCCTGAGAAGTGCTGGTGGACGCCAAGCTGCTGGGAGGAGGGCAGGCTTTGTACCTTGAGGGATTGAAAACTGGTATCTCTGATACCCTAAGCACATCTCCAGGGTCACTTCTGTCTGCTTGTTGATCCATTTCCTTGCTTCCTTTCTGCAGCAGGAGGTCTAGCTGTTCTTCAGCACTTCTGTCAGTCGTGGAGTAATAACCAGCCTAGGGACGAGCAGGCTGGGTTCTAACTAAACACTCGCTATTTCATCTGCCTTCCCAAAGAACAAATACATAAACTAGCTGGAAACATCATCCCTGACTGCAGCTACATGCAATATGCCTGGCAGTTAATCCTGAGCACACCAACACCAACATTTCCCGTTTATGGGCTCAGACTTCTTTTTTCTCTCCCTGAGCTATTCCTCACCCTCCCTGCAAAAGCTCCATCCTTCCAAGCAGCTCTCCCAGCAGAACAGGCCCTGCAACAGCACATCCCTGCTTTCCATCCGAATGGGCACGGTTCACTGTTTAAAGCATTATAGTTCTTCTGAGCCTAATAATATTTGAAAGCAATAAATAAATTCATTGTTCTCAAAATGAGTAGGCTTAGGAGAATTTGTGATGCTGAGGAGGATCCCCAGCAGGCAGGGATGTGACAGTTTGCTGCACGTCCTGCTGCTGCTGGTGCTCTCAGCTCTCCTGCTCCTGGCACACAGACCCTGCGTCCTGCAGATTTCTGCCACGGCCCTTGCAAAGTTACTTTCCAATGTGACAGCTTGCTTTTAGTGGATTTTTAAATCACTGGCTAATCCTACTAGCTGTATTTAGTTAATCTGGAAACAAGAAAAGACAGGGATTGGGTCTTGCTGCGTGTCCAGCAGGCTCCATGGTACGTGCAATTCAAACTGCCAGAGATGTTTCTCCTTCACAGCCAGGGCAGTTCCTCACTCTGCATTAATGGGAATTAGGAGCCCTCATACATGTACTTGATGTGTACCCTAACACATGCTTCAAATCTAATGACAGCAAGGCTCCAGTTGGAAATTCTTTGAAGAGAATCATTAAGTACATGCATAAATCTTGTTAAGAGTCAAGCCTATGTTTTGAACTCTAGTCACTGATGGTTCAAATCCAAATTTACAGCACTTCCAAGCTTCCTTAAAAGGAAAAAAAAAAACTGCAATAAAATTAATGATCACTTGTGTTTACATTTCTGTTGGTGCATTTCAGCAAGTAAGATTATATCCACGTATTCAGAAGTCAGACACATTCCTCTATCAGCTCAGGACTGCCTTCCCAGCTGGGCTTTTGTGCTCAGCTCTGCACTCAGTTTGTAAAATGCTTGTACGCAGCCCCTGCTTGGAGTCACAAACAAGAGCTGCAGAGGACACACAGATAAGCAGAGCCAGAGAGAGACAAGGCACCATCAGATGTGACACCACTGTCTCGAGACGTCCCTGCAGCAGCTCTGACCTTGGCTGTGCACATTGGGTGGTGCAGCAAGAGAAGGTGGCTGTTCAATGCTACCAGGTCAGACCACCAGAGCTATTCTGAAATAAAACCACGTCCCAAAATCATCTAAATATCCACACAACTCTTCCTGCTCTGCTATTTCCTGGCACCATAAAAAAAGGTGACGTTCAAAAAGCCACTGTCCATCTGGGAATACATCTTGTGACTTCTTGCTACATATTGTTTTATCCCACAGGTATTATCCAGCACCAGGACAAGGTTCTGCTTGCAGAGATTGCCATCAGATTTGTGTCCCAGAGAAATCAGTGTTCCTTTTTTCTTGTTTCTTGTCCTCCTTTCAAACTTTCACCTCTAACTTCTGTAACGGTGAAGAGGTGATGTGTGAAATCCTGCCAGTCCTGTTCCCCAGCACAGAGTCCCCCACAAGCTCTCTGCCCCTCAGCTGCACGTGGCCCTACCAAAATGCAGTACTTTGCATGCCAACAAGCCTGCTCCCACGAGTGACATTTCAGACTGCTGGCAAGCTCCTTGGCTTTAACTTGGGCAGCTCCAGTGTACACCCAGTGGCCACAAGTTTGACAGTATCTGAACGAGGTGTCCCCCCCAGCAAGGGAGAAGGAGAAGGCAGGATTAATGACTGCCTGCATGAATTATTCAGAACTCTTTGGCATTCCAGAAGGAAACATGTCAGGCAGTTGAGATCCAGAAAGAATATAAATATTCCCTTATTTATTCACAGACTATTTGTTCATTCTTCCAACACTAAAGTACATGAGACAGAGCAAAGCATTCTATACCTGACATAAATCATTTCTATTTCTTAAAGTGCCTCTTTCCCTGCAAACACCAAGGCAAATACACTAATAGAAGTTAAATCTATTATCATAAACTTTATTAGAAAGAGGTCCTGACCTCTTGGGATGGGATACAGACCCTATTAAATAGAGTTGAAAATATAGCCTGGTTTGGCAGAAACTCAGTTTTCACTTCTTACCGACCAACATCAGAACTGAATTTATGCCTCAGTTAGTTCAAACATTGGACAGATACTGAGGCAGGGCTGCATGACGAAGATAAAATCCTGGCTTGGCTGAAGCTAATGGCAACGTGCCCATCAGCTCCCAGGGAGCTCCCCAGCTCCTGGAATCACAGCGGAAGCCGAGGAGCTCCTTCCCAGGGATGCTGTGTGGTGTGTGAGGAGCACCCGGGTGCTCATCCCTCATTCACCACAGGGCTTCGGGACACATGAGGAGAAGGAAAAGCTTTGAGAAGATGAGAAGTATTTTCTTGGTCATGCATTACACTGCCATTTGGGAAAGTCGTGTTCGCTGCCTGTTGCAAACTCCCTGCAAAAACTGGGGACACTCCCTTAACGCCTTTTCCCAGGGTTTGTACTTGTGAAGTGCTCAGGAAAGGCAGCAGCTCCCTGCACAGCAAGGCAGTGATGGTGAGTCACCAAAGAACAGCATCCAGCAGAATGAAATTAAACCAGGATGGGGACCAGCCATTACTGCTGGAAATCCCCTCACCTGAGTTCAGCAGCCCCTGCTGCCAGTGCAGAGAGGCATCTTCGGGCAGGACTCAGCTCCCCTCCATCACCACAAGGGAGTCACCTGCCACAATCCTCAGCCACACAGGGACATCAGCCTTCCAACAGCTAAAGCTAGGCAAGATAAATCCCCCCTCAATAACAAGAAACAAAAGAACTACTTTCTGATCCCCAACACACAAAATGTGTTCAAAGCCTCTAAAGCTGCTCATTCAGCTGCTGGCTCAGGGTGCAGCACTGAGCTCCTTGGAGCAAGTCACAAACTTGGCTTGGAAACAACAGGATGGGGCCACATAATAAACCTACACTTGTGTCCTCTGTGCACAAAGCTCCAGCTGAAGAAACCTCAGCTTTCCCCTCCTTGCTCTGGAGGGCCTGGCTTTGCACCTGAGTGGTCTTGAAAATGAAAAAGGTGTCTTTATTTTTGTTTTCCTGAGATAATTATTTTTAAAATTGCACTTTTCGCATGTGAAGGTTTTTAGTAGCATGATCTCCATTATTAATCAGAACAGAATGCAAACATCTTAAAGCAACCCTTCTAAATAGCAATGTTTATCTATTCAAAGAAGCAATTAGGGAGGCTCTGGGTTCTAAAAGCACTGAATACTATTTCCAGTTAAATGCAAGGACATTCATTACAACTGTCATTGTCTCAGGGAGAAATGGAGCTAATACCATTGGAGTAACAAACCCGTTCTGTGCATATTCCCAAAGTCACCTCTCAGCCCTGCAGTCCTTGGCTCCCCTCCAGCCTCTCCCCAAAACCACGAACACCCAGGTGTCTCTGTGCCATCACAAGACCATTCACCGAACTTCCCTGTTTATGATTTTATCTCCCACCTAATTACAGCTGAAATAACATAATAAGATTTGTGCTCCCTGTTCGAGTCTGATATATTTAATAGATTTTTCAATATTGGTTTATCCAGCTATGTCAAAATGACAGCCCCACTTAATGTTAATCAGAGGTTGCATGTGAGCATCAGCGTTAAGCTCTGCACAGCTCAATGGAATTATCCGAGTTGCGAGACACCGTCGATATGTTTTGATCTCTGTGTCAAATGAATTTGGTTACTTGTTAATTTTTTCCCTTTATGTTTCACTGCTGTTTAATTGTTTTGTCATCTGTGTGTACTGTGCTCTGTCTAATTGCAATATTGGATGTTCAGGCAAATCAGAGGGCACGGTGTGACATTCACTGTCACTGAAAATCAGGTATTTTCTCGCTACCTACGTACCAGCAGCACAGTGTGCGTACGCCTGGAAAGCCCAGCTCCAGCTTCCACAGAGCTGCTAAAAATCATTCTGACGGTTCTCCAGCATCACTCAGCTACCAAAAAATATGATTAAACAACCCACAGGGCTTTGGCATTCAATGGTGAGAACTACCTGAATTTCAACCACTATTTAGCCAGCCTGAGAACCCCACTGTGCACACAAGGGTAAAGGCGAGAAGAATTTGAGTTCTTGTACAGAGCTCACCAAGCTCATCCTTCCGTGCTCAAAACACCGGATCAGACACGAGGGGCTGGAAGGAATCTCCCCTTCCCAGGCACAGCTGCCTGCAGCCCAGGAGTGCTATGGCATCCCCCAAACAGCAGTTGTCTGTGTCTTAGAAATAAGGGATGCCCAGCATGGAAAATCCTCTGACCCACACATTAAATGCTATTGCCTGTTTTAATTGCACCAAACCAATTCCCATTCTCCATGGACTTTAACTAGAGCATGATGATCTCCCTAAGGAACCCACATGCAGTGTAAATCCCAAGAGCAGTGCCATGGGCTGACCAGAATTTCTCCATCTCAAAATTAAAACTCTCCAGCAAGGCTGACTTTGGTTTAAATAAGTGATTTTTTTCTATTGACATAGAACCATGGAATCACAGAATTTATTAGGTTGGAAAACACCTCTCAGATCCTCAAGTCCAACTGTTCCTCCAGCACTGCCAAGCCCAGCAATAACCCATGTCCCCAAGTGCCACATTTACATGTCTTGTACACGATGCTTATTAAGGTCACCGTGAGAAAGCTAATCAGGCCTGCATTTAGTTCCCTATTTTATCAAAATTCAACACGTGGAAATGGATTCAGAGCTGTTAGCACAGCAGCCACCCAGCGTTCAGGAGTCAGCATCTGGATACAAACACCATTGGCATTTTCATCCCAATACTCCAAATTGGGCCCATCACACAATATATTATAATTTACCATAAACAAACCAGCAGCAGAGGAAGCTGAAGACAAAGCAGCTGAAAGAGAGACCTGTTTGATACGTGTCACTGTCAGAATCTTTGAGAAGTGTCAGGCAAGCCAACACATAGTCTATCCATCATGAGACTCTCTTTGGGTTGACTGACAGATCATACAAAGCACTTGCAGTTAACCTGGGCTTAAAATATCATCAGTGGATTCTTAGAACTCACCTACTGCGATCTGCTTTGGTTAATAGTTTTAGAGAACCAAATCTATACTTGCCCCTGATATCCAAATGGAATCATAATTTGGATGCACTATCTGAATGTATCTGAAAGGCCAAAGCAGACAGGTTGGAGTCAATCATCAGAAATACACTGATAATTTTATTTACTCCTCTAGGTCTGAGATACAGGATGCTTCTTGCAGCAAAAAAGCCAGGAAATTAGTCAGATGGATTTGGGGGTTGCATGTTTTCTTCCCTAATTCCAATAATCAGCACATCCATTGCCCTGACATCTGGTTTTCAAATGTTCACTCAACACACAAATTAATTTTCTCGCATGTAGCAACCCAAAAAGGCCTTTCTCTAACAACCCACTCCAGCAAAAACCTGTGAGTCCAGCAAAAGCCAGAGTTGAAGGATCGCATCCAGAAAGTTAACCAGGAGCTGCTGGGCTGTCCTGCAGCCACCCAGGCTTTCCAACAACTTGGTCTCAGAGTGAATTCAGATATTTAGAATTCAGGGAATGCCATGCGACTATCTCTGGGAATAACAGCAACAACATGAATAAACAGCACCAGATCTCAGATGAGGAAAACTAAATTACATTTTAATTGAGCCGTCTCTGTCATGATCTTCCAAAATCATGGTGGGAGGAGGGGAGCTCAACCTTTAAAAAGCCTCAGTTCTTGGAAAATTTTGACCACAGACTCCGTGAGATTTGAGTCCAGCCACCAGTGCTCAAACTGGACAGTTCAAAACAAAGAGACACTTCCAAAACCATCAGCCCTGAGACTCTACTCCAAGAGCTTTATTCTTATGCATGGCTCAGCTGAAGCCAGATCCCAAACTGTTATCAGCAGCTCTCACAAGGTTTTGCTGCTTTGCTCAATCACCCTTTAGACTCTTCCTCTACACCATCAAGCAGCATCTCAGAGCCACACTGGGGGCTCAGCTCTGCACCACACACACAGCAGCACCCCCACCCGTGTGCCTGGATGCCGAACAAAAAACCAAACCCACTGGTTCCCCCTGCTACTGCTGCAGAGAACTTGGAGGAAACAGGAGCTCCTGTGAGGTGTCCTGGTTGTCAGCTCCTTGCTGGATGCCGATAGCGTGGTTGGGGCTGCTCGCAGAGCTCTGTGTGCTGGGCTGCCCGAGCACACCGGCGGCTCACTGTGCAAGGGAGGGCTGTGCCAGCCAGCCCGGCTTAACCCTTCCCTGCCTCACCGCCAGCAACCACGCTCGCCTCACACAAACACTTCTCTCCCAGGTGAACATTTCTTTATTCCCCCTTAACAAAACAGGAGGCAGCTGCTCTGACAGGAACCAATTTTGCTGGCTGCTGAAGTGGAATCTGTGTGCACACTGCAGACAGGGAATCAATCAATCATAGAATCACAGAATGGCTTGGGCTGGGAGTGACCATAAAGCCCACCCTGTTCCACCCCCTGGACACCTTCCACTGTCCCAGGCTGCTCCAAGCCCTGTCCAGCCTGGCCTTGGACACTGCCAGGGATCCAGAGGCAGCCACAGCTTCTCTGGGCACCCTGTGCCAGGGCCTCACCACCCTCACAGGGAACAATTCCTTCCCAATATTCCACCTACCCCTGCCCTCTGGCAGTGGGAAGCCATTTCCACTTGTCCTGTCACTTGAGGCCCTTGTAAATTGTCTCTCTCCATCTTTCTTGCAGGCTCCCTTAAGGCACTGGAAGGCAACAATTAGGTCACCCTGAAGCTTCTCTTCTCCAGGCTGAACAATCCCAAATCTCTCAGCCTTTCCTCCTAGCAGAGGAACTCAGGAATAAAACTGCTACCTACGTGCCAGTCAGCGAAGCAAACACACACCAAATATTTCTAAAGCTTTCCCAGATCCAAGTGCAAACCCAGCTTACAGCAAATCTGTGCTAAATCCTAACCCCTCTCCTGTTCCCTTCTCTCCATAGGAATTCCTGCAGCTAGAAACTGTCACCTTCACCTGACCTGTCCTGTGAGGGCCAAGCAGAGCCATTGCCAGGCCAGCACTGCACCCCGGGGTCCCTCAGCACCCCAGCACAGAAATCAGCCTCTTCCCTCCCAGCACGGCAGGAGATCATTGAGCATGGCCAGGGCAGGTTTTGTGGCCATTTGCACCCATCAGCACCTGCTGATGCAGGACAGGACACGGGGCTGGTCTCAATCCAACAAAGTCAGTAGGATTCTTCTGCTTTGCATTAATAGATTTGGGGTCAACTGTTAGACAGACAGGTCAATACAATATCAATAATTCCAGGTGCAGCTAAGCGTGGTCCTGAGCTGTTAAGAGGTGTCAAGGGCCTATTCCAAGGAGCACAGCACCTTCCTCTCCCTGGGAGGCCACGAGGCAGGTGTGAACCCACAACACCCCAGCAGATACTATTTTACTGTGCTCCAGAAGGCCAGAAAGATTAAAACAAGTTGCCTGAGGGGACTCAGTAGGTGACCAGTGGTGTCAGACAATTTCAGCTGTGCCCCTTCCTTCCCTGTCCCCAAGACACACAGGTTCCCATCCCAGGAGCAAGGCCAGGATTAAACATTCCTGTGCGCTTCTGAATCAAAAGGCAGCCAGAGCCCCTCTCTTGTTACTCGGCCTTGTTTTACCTGGTGTCCTTTGTAGTATTTCTCAGAAGATTAAAACCAAAAAACGTTCACTGAACTTCCTTTCTCCACTGGCTCTTTTGCATTCAATTTAAGGGTTTACCTATTTGTATTTCAAATGGAATTTGAAATGAACACAATTGTATTTAATTCCTTGTTATTACACCAGCAACATCAAGGGACATCACTGCGGCTCTTGGGGTGGGTTTGCTACCCAGTCAGAGAGCACGGGCTCTTATTGCTCCCAAAGCTCACAGCAGCCATCCAAGGCTCCTGCTCAGCACAAGAGAAGGATCTGGAGATGTGGATGCTGGAAGCAGGGGAGGGAGATGGGACACAGAGTTGCAGATATTGCAATGCAGCATTTTCATGTTTTTCATTGTCAAAACTGGTACTCACCACCATTTCCTTGGTTTCCTAACCAAGACAGATCCCACACATTCATATTCCTCATGTGCTGCCTCCCCTCCACATCCACCTGAGCTAAACTGCCCCACCTCCTCCAACAGGGCAGTGACAGACACATCCTGGGCTTCCAAATGAGCATCACAACTCTGCTTCCTCAAAAAGATTTGTTCCCTTTGGAACAAATCTGATGTCTAAGGAGAAATGAGGGAGCCCAAATCCAGTCGTCACTTATGACAAAATACTGCCAGGCTCCAAGAGCAGCAGAGCCTGGCTGAGAGACAATTCTTGCAGCTTAACTGATTATTTTTATTTGTTCTCTTACCATTCTCCTCACCATATCCAGACTGCAACAGGCAATGGCCAGCTGCCCATGCCAGTGCCACTGGCAAACACTCATCAGAGCTCTAATTACTGCCAGTGGTGGAAAAGGACTGTCAAATCTAATCCTGGCAAACACCAGGGCATGTCAACCTGAGCCTTATCCTGCTCCTCAGTGCCCCGGATGAGGATTTCTGCTGTCTTTATATGCAGGATTATGGTAGCACGTGTCTCAGCTAGTGGCAGAGAGGATTCCTCCCTGCTCGGCCAGTAACAGGTTTGGCAGCTCACTGGTGCTGCCCAAAGAGGCCACTCAGATTTCCTCTAAAAATACACCCACCACTGCATCACTAAGGGCCACACCATGGGCAGGACAGGGCACCCCCTCTCAAGAGTAAAGTGAGTTCTGCTTGGAGATAAAATCCAGGCCCAAGAGTCACCTCAGCAACAGAAAGTTTGCCTGGGTATTTTATCTCCAAACAGTGTTTGGATTTTTATAAGTTGGTCTTGTAAGAGGATGGCTCTGTCTCATTCACCTGGCAGAAGAGCTGCATACATTTTAGACACTGAACAGCCACATACAGGTTCCTTTCTTCATTTACATACATAAATAAAACATACCAGAAATTGAAAAGCAAAATATATATGTAGCCTCTTCCCTGCAGAGTTTATTTTTAAATCTAAGAGTCCTTTTGCTTTCATAATACTAGGATGCAGAACCATATCCAGGACCTTCAGAGGAAGCACTAAAAAAAGCAACCAGTAATAAACCCAAATCCATAAAAAAATGGGTGCTTGAGTGCTTGGATGCTGAGTTAGTAACAAAACATTCCTGCTGACCGTGGTTCCCCATTCCCACTTTCTCCCAAGTCCATTAGACACAGCACACACAGGCAGTGGTTACTCACAGAGAGATCCTTCCCCCTCGGCTCAGTGGGATGCAACATCCACAGGGACAACACCCACGTGGAAGCTGTTCAGGCAACACAAGCACCCCTCCTCACCCTTCTTTGCAAACCACCCCCAGGAATTCAAATGGCTTTGATGACCAGCACCCCTTTGCTGTAATTAGGGAAAATAACAGCTCCTTCCAAAAATTTCTGCAGATCACAACCTGTGAACTGAGAATCACAGGTAAAAAGCAAATCTGTGATGTGGTTTGAAAACAAACCCCAGATCAACCAAGTCCCTTCACCAGAAACCTTTCTCTCTGCCTTCAGCTTGACTAAAGACTCTTCACACCTTAAAAGACTGGGACAGAAGTGAGAAAAATAGGCTCTTCACCAACAGAAATCTGTTAGATGATAACGTGTGATCTACAAGCAGGGAGGGCTTTTGTCTGCAAGGCAGC
Source organism: Orthonyx spaldingii (assembly GCA_013397795.1). Taxonomy (NCBI): domain Eukaryota; kingdom Metazoa; phylum Chordata; class Aves; order Passeriformes; family Orthonychidae; genus Orthonyx; species Orthonyx spaldingii. Next base: position 539,010 of record VZTJ01001205.1, on the reverse strand, counting down.
TTCGTGCCTTCTGGCCCAAATTTCTTTTGTGAGCATCAGGGAGTCGCTGCAAACCCAACCTGTTCCCACAGGCAGGGCCCAAGCCACCAGTGGGGAAATGCTGTCCCACACACCGGGGTGTCTGTGAGCCCAGGGGCCACCCCAAGCCCATGGGACACCCTGAGCCCACAGACCACCCTGAGCCCACAGACCACCCTGAGCCCACAGACCTCCCTGAGCCCATGGGACACCCTGAGCCCACGGGACACCCTGAGCCCACAGACCACCCTGAGCCCACAGACCACCCTGAGCCCACAGACCTCCCTGAGCCCACGGGACATCCTGAGCCCACAGACCACCCTGAGCCCACGGGACACCCTGAGCCCATGGGACACCCTGAGCCCATGAACTACCCTGACACCACAGGACACCCTGAGCCCATGGGCCAGCCTGAGCTGCTGCCTTCAACCCATCCTTGGAGCACCAGGTGTACTGAGATCCCCCTGGCAGGAGGAGGGAGTGTCAGGGGACACAGAGCACCTCAGGACAGAGCCATCATTCCTCTTTTGTGCGCCATGAAATGGTGCCAGGCTCATCAAGGGCAAATCCTAGCTGCACAGACAGCTCTCATTTCCCTGCCCAACCCAGGGAAGTCGCTGTCACAGGGGTGCAGCTGGGAGGCTGCCCCTGCAACCCTGGGCCAGAACCTCTCCTTCTCCCCCCCGGGAAGCCTGGATGATGCTTTAAAGAGCTGTGTCCTGCACCTGTGCTGACTCAATCCCTGCAGCCGGGCCGTGAGTCGAGCACATCCGTGCCAGCAGGTCATGGTGCACCCGGGAGTGTGTCCTGGGCAGGACCTGCAGCAAAGCCTGCAATACACTGCTCTGGGAAGGTAAAAGAAAATACAGAAAGAAGAGCAGCAGCACCCCTAACTCCTCACCTCACCCACAGGGGGACACCTGATCACCCACACCTTCAGCCTGGCCATCATTAGCTGCCAAGGAAGGCCATAAATGAAATATAACTTCAGAGGTGGCACTGGAAGACAGACTGGACTAGGAGACTGAGTTTAACCCACTCCCTCCCGTGACACAGACCTGTAGGACTGCATTGGGGCCCAGGGAGGACAAGCAAGTCCTTGTGAAAGAGGCTCAAGTGATTATGCAAATCAAATTGAAATTGAAATTTCAGCCTAACCTGCTGGGAAGAAACTCGCAAACTAGGGCAATTAGAAGAAGCAATTATTACTGGATATAAATAAGAGAGATAATTTCATTTCTCATTGAAGCTATAAGGGCTTTGGGACCTCAGTGACAGAGCCAGAGAAGTTTCCAGTAACACAGGGGGTGGTTATTGCTCTTCCTCTGCAGTAATGGCACGTGTCTTATTCCCACAAGGAAAGATAAACCAGCCCATCTGTTTTCACCATGGGGCAGAGTTTTACCTTTGTGGCCCCAAAGACCCCAGCTGAGATGTTCAACATATGCTGCTGCTGCCATGCCAAATCACTGGGAAAAAATCCCCAAAACAAGCCCCCCTTTTTGGCACCATCTAATATTCAGGGAAATGGACTGGATGGGGAATTTAAGATGACTGAAGGTTTCATGCAGTCCCTTGTGAGAAATTATGACCTATTTCCTTCCTTTGATTGTATATCCTTCCTGAACTGACTTTTGGATCATTCAATATTAAAAATGCATTGCCCTATAAATAGGCAGGGTAAAGAAACATTCCTTGCACTTTAAATCACTGTGCTCGAGATTACATTCAAGCCTTATTACTCTAAAGAGACCTGGGATCTTCTTCTAAGTGACTGAATTGGGGCAGACATTTTTCTGACAAGATCCTAAAAGTATTCAAGTCCAACCAGGCAGCAAAATCTGGCTTTTGTTTGAAAGAAGAGATTTCTTGTTCTCAGCAATGCTAGAAAAGCAATGTCATGTCATGTTTACTACTTCCCCTCTATTGACTTCTGCAGCTGGTGAATTTTTTATGATAGAAATTACAAATATTTAGCCTGCTGATGGCAGGATGAGCCAAGTATTCCCAAGGCTCATGCACACCAGCATCCTTTGTTTCCTGGTTTCAGCTGCCCGTGTTAGCTCTGCTTACATCCTTGCATCTGCTGGCACAGCGGTGGGAAGGTGCACGTCAGCCATCCATCCATCCATCCATCCATCCATCCATCCATCCATCCATCCATCCATCCATCCATCCATCCATCCATCCATCCATCCATCCATCCATCCATCCCTCATCCATCCATCCATCCATCCACCCATCCCAGGGACCGAGGAGCTTCACCACAGCCACTCCTCCCTTCTGCACGTGTCCCCTGCCACGCTCGTGGGGACCGCCTGGCACAGCAGGGCAGGGATGGCTGTGACACAGGCCACAAGTGACAACATGTGGGGACCCAGAACAGTGCTCACCCAGACTTCTGGGCTGGCTGGGGATCCCCACCTGGCCAAACACAGGTAAAGTCTGCAAGGCCTCACATTGGAGATGCCTCAAAACATGGAAGAGCACCAGCTGTGGGTGCCAATAGTGGCTGTGGGTTACACACCTCCCTGGACTCCTCCAGCACAGAATACCCCCAAGGCAAGTGCAGGGTTTCAGTTTAAGTAAATGTCATAAAACAGAAATTCTTAGGATTTTGTTAGGAATGGTCTCTTTTTGCCCACATACTCTCTGCACGAGGCACTACACCATATGAGTTGAGCAACTCTATTATTTTTAATTCCTCCACGACAGCTGTTGTTTATTACTAATTGAAACACTTTTTGTCTAGATAAAAATATCTGTGATTTGCATTGCGGGGAGAGCATCCCCCACACTGGCACAGAGGCCATGTCTGTATTAGGCTCTGGAAACATGACGACAAGGAGAATTAACATATCTGAAGAGGCTTTAATCAGCCAGCCCTGGCAGCAGAGGTACAGGGGCTGTGGGGATGGAGCTGAGAGCCAAGGAGGGCACACACTGGCTGTGTGCACACCCAGGCTGCAGCTTGTGCCAATGCACCTTCACCGTTACCAGTATCCAGTTCAGACAGATCAATGTCAGATGGACACGCCAGCATTCCCTGGGGCTGGAACACATGATGGAGGGGGAGAGCCTCAGGGAGATGGGTTTGTTCCAGAGGAGGGGAGTCTGAGGGGACTTCCTCAGAGCCTTCAGCCCCTAAGGCAGGGTGTGGAGCAGACGGGGACAGGCTCCAGAGGAGCAGAGCACAAGGACAAGCACATTGCAGCGTGAGGCTGCAATACCAGAAAACAGTTTTCACCATGACAGTAATCCAGCACTGGGAGGCCAAGGAATTGGCACCTTGGATGTGTTCAAAACTCAGAGGGGTATGACCTTGAGCAAGTCAATCTAAACTTGAGCTTGGCCTTCTTTGAGGAGAGGGCTTGGACCGAAGGACCTCCAGGCCAACTTCCAGCTGGATCAAAGACCCTTCTAACCTTCATTATTCAGTGATTTAAATCATGCTTCAGCTCAACTTCAGACATATCAAACATATCAAATTTTAATATTTGGTAATGAAACACTGACATAGGAAGGCAGGGGGCTCAGACCATACTAAATACCAGCTGCCCTTACTGATTCAACAAATAATCACGTGCATCTAAATACACACATTTTAGAAATGTAAAGAAATGCATTAGGCATGTATCAAGTCACACCACATTATGCCAGCTCAATAATATGATCACTCAATATACTGTGAAATGCAAAAAAAACCAAAACATGGGAGAAAGGCACACATATAAAACTACCCTGCAAAATTCCCCAGCTAAATTCTGACATTTTCTAGACCTACATATTTTTTATTTTGAGAATGTTTCTCCATGGAAATGATATGGGAATTGACACATTTTTCTAAACATTTAATTTATAACAAATACTTGGGCTTTTTTTTAATCAAATAGGTTTTGGCAAAACATTTTTCCAGCTCTGCTTGTAACACCCTCCCTGCTCCTGCAGGAGAAAGGAAAATGCTCTTGGCTTTGCTAGCACCCATTTTGTCACTGCAAGAGGGGTACATGGGATGTGTTTGTCCCACATATATGGGACAGCTCCAGGTGGAGCAGTGGCTGCCCCAGCAGACGGAGACTTCAGCGCCCATGTCCAGGTGATGATCCCACCTCTTGCCCCGTGCCAGACACCAGAGCACTGCAGAGCCAGCCCGGCCCCTGTGCAGTTCCCCAGAGGGCTGAGCACAGCTCAGGGACACTGGACTCGCTCATAAAAGATTTATCTACTCCATTTCCCTGCCAGCAGTTCATCTACATTATTGTACAAGCTGTGCTGAATTACAACACGGGAGTGGAAGACATACCATGTCAGATGTGGAGCTGGTATATAAATCTATAAGTTTCCCTGGAAGCCAGACTGCCATGCTGGTTTACACTAATGAGGCATTTAGCCTGGAGTTTTAATTCTAATATCTCACTATTTTCCAAATTATTGAAGTGCCAGAATCTCCAGGTTACAGATGCAGTGTCCTATAGGCTGCAAATTGGAAAAGGGTGACATGTCAATGAAGATCTCTTCCAGCACTTTTCCCACACGTAATCTTTTCAACTCTTTCCAGTGTGTTTGGCTTTTTTAGGACTGAATGACTTGAGAAAACTCACAGTGTTTAAACCACTGCACACAAATAAATCACCGGGCTGTCTTCTCTTTCCCAACTCATTATATACAAATGTAATTTTTTTAAAGAGAAAATCTCATCAGCCCAAGGATTCAGTGACTTAGAAACCAATTACAAGTGGTAAGAGCTGACCCAATGTTTGTTTCTCCCAAAGCCAGCCCTGGCAGCACTGCAGCATCCCTGCGCTCCGTGTCTGTGTGACAGCTCATTCCCTCTGACGCTGGGATTCAGCACTGGATATCCTTCAAGTGGAGACAGGGGAGATCTGTCAGCCAGGCCAGCACCCCCAGCAAACCTCCCAGCTCCCAGGGCTGCAGCTGCAGAGTCTCACCCTCCTCTGGAAACGAAGGTGGCTGCAAACCCCCACAGAGATGTGAGATACATTGCAATGAGATCCATCATTTCTGAGGGAGGCCGTGGTAAGCAACAGGCTTGTGTCTCAGTGACCCAGTGGCAGAAAAATGATTTTATACATATATACACATTTAACTGTGACCCAGCACCTACACACGTGTAAATAATCACCTTTTGCTCATGACATTTCCCCACAGAGGCTCACAAAGGACCTCTCCATCCTCCTGCCTCCCCCACCTCGGTGCTCTGGCCTCCCCCAGCTCCATCCTCCCCTTTCTGTTTGCCATCTGGTACCCATCAAAGGCAGTTAGACCATGACACATGTGTGCTTACCAAATCCTTTAAACCTAACTAGAGCACTGTTTTGTTTCTTCCTCATCAGAAGCCACAAGGAACCCTTATTCAGTACATCTGGACCTTCTAATAGGGTAACAGCCTGGCTGTGCCAACTCTGCTTTCTGTCTGACTCCATCTTAATCATTCACAAATCACAAAAGAATTGGGAGGGGAGAGAGCCAGCACAGCAGCACCACAAGGATGGCAGCTGAGAGCAAAACAGTTCTGCAGATAGTGTTCAGATGAATGCTGGTGTACAGCAAACCAGGATACATCCCCTTCTTATTTCTACACATGTCCCAGTGCTCAAATTTTTTGGTGCCTCGTCTGGTGACTGGTGTTGCCAGCAAAGCTCCCAGGTTTGCAGCTTGCCCTGGAAACACAGCCTGATATTCCCTCTATGAAGGTGCTACAAGGACAGCAAACTGCAGCTGGCTGCAGGAGCCTGTGCTCAGATGAGATGCCACATTCCCAGGGAAATGTAAGGAAATGCAGACGGCTCCTCCCAGCTTTAATCTGCACACTCATTTAGTGCCCTGCTGGTAATGCCAGTGACTTCACTGCAAAGGTTTCCACAGCTAGCTTTGTCTTCACTCCAGCTACTCTATTTTAAACTACCTTTCCTTCCAGGAATCACGTGGTTCAGGACTCTCAGCTTCCAATAAAAAGAATTTCTAAATATCAGAGAAGGACTTGAAAATATGACCCAGTGACAGATTTAAAGCCCTCTCCTTCCTTCCTTCCTTCCCATTTGGATGGTTATTAAACTTGTATCACACCTTTATGTGGGGTCCAGCTCCTGAGTTTTGCATTACAGGGTAGAAACACTCTAAGTCAAAGAGCTGATCCTGTGGATTACCTCCAGTTACCCCTCAGCTAGGGGAGAACCCCGCCACTGCCCAGCACAAGCTCAGCGTGGTCAGACCCATGCAGAAATACAGAATAAGGAGTAGCACTGCATTATCATTCACACTAAAAAGATCCACAGGTTTTCCTTCCCTCCAGTTGCTCCACTCTACCTTCAGCCCCTTGTACACACAAGAGGAACTGATCCCACAGATCGCCTGTCAAGCAACAATATAACAGCTTGAACATAAACACGGCCCTCTCCTGCCTTCATTGATCCCCAGACCAACACAAAAGGCAGAATAAATGTCTGAAGACAAACCCAGAGCTGCTGCTCCCCGTGGGCAGGTGCTCAGCTTCCCACCCCACGGCTGTCCTCGTCATCCCTGAAACGGCCACGTTCTCCTCCAGGCACACACACACAGAAGGATGGGTGGGTTTGATGTTTGACCAAAAGAGGCCATTAAAGACAAGGCATTAATGTCTGAGAAAAAGAGGGGGTGGGGAGCTCAACAAAACTGAGGAGGGGGGGGGTCTTGACTTCCCACCAGGAGCTTGAGGACTTGTATTTATTTATACTTTTCGTGGGAAAGCCGTTCAGAGGCAGTATCCATGACATCTGGCAAAAGAGTAGGGAAGGACCTTTCCTGCAAGTTGGCTGATATTAAATCCAAAAAAAGGAGGGAAAAAAACTCTAATTGATGGTTCTGCAAGCAACTGCAGCTGATAGGAGACCTTGGCAGGCTTTGAATGCACATTTCAGGCTGGGCCATGGGACTGCCCCTCCACAACACCGAACACTGCCCTGGGCACGTGGGGCATGGGTGACTCCATGGGCTGACAGCAGAGTCGTGACAGAAAGCAAAGCCTGAGGTCGTGGGTGAAGAAACAGCACAAGAAGTCTGAGAAGCACAGTCTGAGCTTCTGACTGCAGGGCTGGCAGCGCACCTGAAATTCCCCAGCTCAGGGAGAGCCTTTGAACAGGCTGAACTTCCCCCAGCAGCTCAGGCGCGTCACCAACCCATCTCTCCAAGCCTCCGCGCGGGACCCCGGTTTCTGATACCAAGCAAATAAACACGAGGTATTTCTTTTGCAAACAATAAGATGAGCTGAAGTGGTGTGCAGCTCTGCAGGGCCCGATACACATCAACTCAAAGTCTGAAATTAATATGGTAAGTGATTCATAACAGGAGGAGACAAAACAAGCCTATTCATGCTACTCCATGTCAAGCCATCTTATAGCTATTTTGGATCCAAATCCTCTCTTCTTTTCCAAAACCACAAAGAAAAGCAAACAGATGTCAGCCATTGCAGATTTGCAAAGAAATGAACTGAACAGCCCATAATACCAGGGTTTTTGTTCAGCTCTTTGCACCGAGGGATAGGAAGGCATTTCTGTGAGCCCTGCTGTCTGTGCCGGGGCTGCCGTGGCCGCGGGGCCGAGCCAAGGCCGTGCCTGACCCATCTGGGACCAGGCACAGTCCCACGCCCAAGCTCCAAGGGTTCCATCACATTATTTCCTGTGGAGACACTATGGGAAGGGAAAAGACACCCTGTCAACAGGCAATCTAGAAAAATACAAGTATTTCAGAGTTAAGGAGTGATTTCAAAAGCACATACAGGGCTCAACCCTGGAAACTCCATTTTCAAAAGCTGCTTTGAAGCACGACAGCTTAGGCACCGCTGAAAGTCAGTGAGGGAGACAGAACCCAAATTGCTTTACAAAAGCTTATGCATATGCAATTAACATTATTGTGAAATACTTTTGATTTTAGTTTTTTAGAAATATGCTGGGTATAGATATTATAGCACTAGAGCCCCTCACTCCCTTCGGTGATGTAAGAGATACTGATTTCTAAAAAGCAAATCTAAATACTGAGCGTGTTCAGAAACTCTTTGGTTATACACCAAAGGATTCTCAAATCCTTCACTATTATTCAAATATTATTGAGTTATCCCCTTCTTCTCTCATCTATCTCATGGCAAATTTTGGGCCACTGAGGGTCACTCTTGAAGACCAAACCTTCAGTGCAGCCTATGTGGTGTGAATACCCAGGGAATTTGACTTCTTCTAATTCTCTGGCTGCTTCTAGAACAAGTGTGAGCAGCACTCTAGAAGAAAAATTATTTCACTCAGATTCTGCATTTCCCTTCCTTGTGCTGTTCCTGATTTTCCTGCATTGTCACCGTGGCATGGCAGGAGCTGCTCACCAGCAAAGGCTGCCACACGTGGCACACGTGGTGGCCACTCACAGCTGGCATGGGCCAAGTCCAGCTGCCATGTGAAGGTCTGGGACAGTCAGAACAACAGCCAGATCTGGCTATTCCAGTGTGCCACAGAGGTTTCAGATCAGTGTAACAGAAATTAAGGGTAGAGAGCTGTATCGGGAGCTGCTATTCCCCAGGAGCCACTGACTGCAGGCAGGAGTCACAGCCCAGCCCTGCTGCACCAGCCCACCTCCCTCCTCCCAGCACACACCCTCAGCTGCAGGGGTTACACAAGAACAAACGTGAGCCATGTCTGGATTTTATTTCTTTTGCCTACCAGAACAATTAACCTATTGTTTGCCTCAAAATGCATTCCGAGAAGTCAGGAGACTGAGGGAGACAGTCTTGTAGCAACCACTTCTTCATAAACAGCTATGGGAGCTAACTACCCATTTAAACCATGTTTGCTGTTCAAGTCGTCTGCTTTTAAGAGGATGTTCATCTCTGTATTACTCAAATGACTAGGATTACCTCATTTAAAAAAATATAAATCCAAAACTACCATTTTTCACTTACCCTTCCCCTGCATAACTTATTTTGATTTCTAATTTACAACTTCAAAACATAATCTTACATTAGAATTTGCATAAAAGCGAACAGACCTGCCGCAAGATATTAAATTTTAAATTTGCATGCTAGGGTGGCCAAGGAATATTAGTCTATCCAAGAAGTTCCTGCCTGTAAATTTGAGAGCTAGTACGTGTAATGAGAGCAGAATTTGTACACTTGAGTGAAGGGAAGCTGATTAAAAGGCTTTGGTGCAAGGATACAGACTGCACATACAGAGAGCAGGGCTGCTGCACACACAGACCAGTGTGCCACCCGATCCACCATTGTGTGGCCAAGGCTGGCCCACACAAGCAGTCTGAAAAATAATCTAAAAAAAATAATAAAAAAATAAATTAAAACCGCACTGTTAATAAAGCTTTACAGCATGCTGCAGGCTGGAAAGGCTCAACATGAAACCACTGGTAAAATTTTCTTCCTATTTCCAGCTTCTGCCCCTCAAATGAACAGGCAGGGCTATCCTAGCACTGGGCACTGCTGCCTTTTCCACACTGAAGACCTCGTTTGTCATTCTGCCTTTGCTGAGTTGGCTGTGTCCTGGTCAGAGCCGCGTGCTCACCATGAACAATTCGGGGGCTGCTGGCGAGACGTGACAGAGCAACTGCATGAGGAGACGAACAAACAGGGCCTGCCCGTGGCACTGCCATCGCTGGGGGCTCGGCGTCGCATGAAAGCCTCCCCCTCAAAGCCCACCAGAGAGCAAACGTGGCCCATTACAATTCCGGTTCTGTCCTTCCCGGGGTCAAAACCTACTGCAGTGTGTCACTGGAGAGCTTCCATCTCCTCCTGGCCACCCACAGGGCTGGAAGGGAACCAAAGCCAGGGCAGAGGCTGAGCAGATTACACACGTTGTATTTCAGCCCTTCGCTTGGGATCTCACAGGCACAGCCAGGCCGGGGGCACTGAGCAACTGCCTTCAAGAAGTGTGAAACGTAAAGGGTTTCTGCCCTGAGTTCCAGAAGAAAAGCCCCTTTCCCTCCTTGGCCAGAGCTGCTGCTGTTGCTGAGCCCAGCGCAGGGGCCGTGCAGCGATGCCCCCACGCCCGCTGCAGCCCCCAGCCCTCGCTGCCCTCCCTCTGCCTGAACGCTGCTCCTCGCTGAGCGCCCTCCTCGCCGTGATCAAAAGGGATGAGCAATCATTCCCACGACAGGCACTGCTTTGTTCTCCCCAGCCTATTTCTTGCTGCCAGGCTCCCTTTGCCGCTATCTGCAGACTTCACTCCGCGCCCCTGTCACCACATCCTCTGTACTCAGCTGTCAGACACACAGCGTTCTGCTACCAGCTACCTATTTCTGTTGGCTTTCTAAAACTTTGTTAGCTCAATTGCACACTCCAGGCTTCCATTAAGTTGTCTTTCCACAAAGAAAACACAGGCTTAACAATCCTCTCATTTTCTACCTGATTATAGTACAGAGGAATTAAATTTTTTAAGCTGGAGTGTTTTTTAGTCCCCAGTTCAATACACCATTCATTTCATATCACTGGAATGATATTAAAGGCTTCTTTTCAAACCAGCAAAAAGATGAAAAACAAACACTCTGAAACTGGGATAAATTGTCTCAGCCTTCAAAGTTGAATTTGTCAGCACTCAGCCTCACCTGCTCTCCAGGAGCTGCTGAGAGGCACCTGGGAACCTGGCACAAAGGACCTTATCTCTGCACCAGTCCTGAGCCAGCAGACAGCAGCAGGTCTGACTGTCACTGTCGCCATTTCAGGACAACCACCCTGACCTTCCATGCAGCCACATCATCTCTGGGGGACACAAGGTTCCCAAGCCTGAACTCCAGCCCTGAGTGGGGCGAGCAAACACCTTGGGCTCCTCTTGGTTCCGGGATGTCACAAAGAACACAGAGGAATCCATCACTTTGCAGCTGACAGAGACCAAGCATTGAACTAAACCCATCTCCAGAGGGTCTGATGACCCAGGAGCTTGACATCCCAGGGACAAAGGTGGCTGCCAACCACCTCCTGGACACAGCCACTTCATGCAGAATGTGTCCTTGAACAGTGCAGTGGATCAGAAAGCACGTGGAGCTAAGATGTAAAAACTCAAATGGGTGGCAGTCCAAACTGAGAGGAAACAGAGGAGAATCTGGTATCTTAATGTCACTCCCTCATTTGTATGGCAACAGCTTCACTATTTAGACAAGTCCCAAACAAATCAGAAACAGCCTGTGGCCTCCTTCAGTTTTGAGCATCAGCCTGACACACTTGGTCCCACTCCAGCACAGAACTGGTGTGATGTCCATGGATGTGTTTTTCCCCAAAGTCCCTACAATGTCCCCAAGGAACAACATGTTACCTGTAGAGCTGTGTGATGGCCCAGCTGCTCCGGCCACACCATCAGTACAGACCTCTCAGAGTTTCCTCCTTATGAAGGTCACCTTCAGCTTCATCAGCAATAATGCATTATATTAACAAAAATCAGTAAGAGAGTAATTTTCTAATCAAGAAAATGATTCCTTTAAAAGAAGACCCAAAGAGTGTCTTACAGACGCTTATATAAGATAGATCTTAGATAGAAGTTAAAGACAAGCATTAAAACATTAAAATGTTCACAGACTTCCATGATTTCCTTTTTTCTTTACTTGGAAAAAAACCCACTGCCACATTTACACATTAAGCCCCACACATCCCTCTGAACCATCGAGAAACTACTGAGGGTAGTGTTTGTGATAATGGTGATTTTCAGAGAGCTGGACCCTTAACATCTAGGAGACCTCTGATGGGTAACAAAGGAAACCCAGCTCGTGCCCAACAAACTTAAATTCACTACATATACCTTGAGAAAAACAACAAGCTCTGAAAATAAAGGCAGCACCTACATGTTAGTAAAGCTAAAGGTGAAAAACACCACAACAATTAAGGCACTTATGACTAAGGCACTTTGGGTTCAGCTTCTGGCACTGGCTTGTTGTTAGTGCTTATCCTGTGACCTTCACTGTGCTCTCCACAGTCTCTAGAGATTTCTGCATGTAATGGTCTGGCCACCTAAGTTAGGCTTAGACTTCTAAATACCTTCAAGCATCTGAGTCTAAACCTCTTCATGGCTTCAGATACACATCATCAGAACAGACATCAGTATTCCTTCCTCCTTTCCACCCTATTTGAACGGTAATTGTTTTAAGATACCGACCATCTCTCTGTGCACACAGTCCTTCTGAGCTCAGTTCAGCGTGGCATATCCGTATTTTTAAATCCCCTCTGCTGACACATATCTGAACAAGAGCACTGTGCCACCACAAAAGTACTCGAGTGAATCTGATCGCTGTCATCACAACGTTCAACTGGAGTGACACGTTAAACATCTAAAACTGAACAGCAAAGAGTTTGGGACTAAAAACTAAATCCTAGCACAGGGTGAAACGCAGGCAAGGGCTTATTTTCCTTCTTGACTTTTATCTTCAGCATGATCTTCCAAAGTGTGGGCAGGAGGAGGGCAGAGAAGCTGCTCAGCCATGACATGACTCGTCCAAGCGACACAGCCACGCACGGGGGAGAGAGAGCCACGGCTGTGTGCACAGCCCCTGGGGAGGGGTGCCCTGAGCAGAGCCCAGCAGTTTCAGATTTGCCATCCTTTTATTCCCACGCTGACTAATACAAACCCAGATCATTAGGGATCATTTTGTAGCAGTCAAAGAATGCCTTGGCACAAGAGCTGCAATTTTCAGAGGACTGGTTCAGTTCACCTACAACATGGCACCAATGCACACCCACACAGGCAAATATAATGTGCACATGCACGCCAGGAGATGCCAAACACCAAAACTGATCACCAATCTTCAGTTCTTCTCTCACTGCTCCAGTTGGTCACTTGCCTGAGGTCGGCAGTGGGCCAGAGGCTGCCTGCACACTGAGGCCAGCTCAGAATTCCCATCACGGTGAGTGGTACCACTGGTACCAGTAGGACCAGCTTGGAGGCACACAGCTCCCACACCCCTGGAGTGGATGGACGACAGGATGAGGATCAAGAGAGCAAAGTCCCTCCCACTGAAAGCAAAGATCAGGTTCATGACCATCTGAGGAACCTCAATGTACACAAGTCTATAGGATTTGATGAAATGCATCCTAGAATCCTGAAGGAATTGGCTGATGGAGTTGCCAAGCCACTCTCCAGGATATTGGGAAAGTCGTGGCAGTCAAGGGCAGGACTGCTATTTCCACACGTGGCTCATGACAAGCAAAAACCACTTCCCACTGTCTCAGGCTGCGTGTGACACTCTGCACCACCACACGTGCTCGTGTGCCTCAGGAAGAAGCAGAGAGCTGGGCACCACCTCACCAGCACCGTGCCAGGGAGCCCAGAGCAACTCAAAGCACCACCAGCTACACTGTGAGCCCCAATAGCTCCGCTGGATTCAGCCATCCTGTCCCACTCCAGACTGGAGGAACCAGCCCACTCACGGCCGTCAGCAATGCCTGAACTCCCGTCCTTGCCCGGCCCTGTGCTGCCCTGAGCGTCTGTGGCCATTTGCTCACACACTCCACGCACCAAGAGCCTCAGGAGCATGGCCAGGAGGGCCAGGGCTTAGGCACTGCACCTCTTGCCCATTTTAACTTAATTTGTGCCTCCAGCACAGAGACTGCTCAGAAATGGGCGAAGAGCTCACCATTGCCATTGATGGGAACAGCCCTGGAGGACAGCTCTGCATCCCACTCCAGATCTACCAGCGATGCAGCAGAAGAGAGAGCCCCATACAGGACAGGGCTGAGCAGCAGCAGCAGCAGCAGCTTCTCCTGCCCATCCCACTCCAGGCTGTTGGTATTTACACTGCTGGCACGAGAGTTAACCCACAGCCTTTAATGAGAACAGATCCGATGCTCCCAAGGAGCCTCTTGGCACAAGCTCTCATCTGTATGTTAAATTCATGCTCAAGAAGGCCAAAATGCTCCAACACTGCTGTTGCCTTGGCTGTTTGCTTTCATTGCCCTTTCTGGCCAAAGTGCAGCCGAGATGTCGATGCCACCACCCAGCACAGATGTGCAGGGCACACAGCAGTCAATTAGTTTCAAATAGAGCCATACATGTTTTTCTGGAAAACATTATGAAGAAAAGCTGTCAGTCCTGAATGCATATTATCTCTAATTAATCCCATAAAAAAAAATTAAAAGGATGGTTGCCTGGTAGCATTGCAAGAACCATTTTGTAATTAATATGACCTTCATCTCCATATGGTAATTAGCAAACATTTATATTAGCATTAAAAAGACCATGTTCATTACATAACCTCACTTTTTCTATTAGCTAACACAACCAGTAAAACCAATTTAGTCAAAGGCTTGAACTTTCAGAAATACTCCAAATAAATACATTCAAAGCTACTTTTTTTATTTTCCATGGACACTTGCTGGGTGATGTGAAAACCAGCAGGAGATGTTTCCTGAGACTCTGGCAGGGTTGCAGGCTACTCCTCCTTGCAGGGAAAGGGCTGGCACACAGGTGCAGGGCAGGAGTGTCCCACGAGTGCTCAGGGAGCTCCTGCAGAGTTTCTGCTCCCCTCTGGAGCCCAGCGTTGCCTGCACCCCAAGCACACTCTGGGAAGCCTCCTGCCTGCCCGAGGGGATGCAGATCCATGCCCAGGTGATGGGCCCAGGGCAGGGACACAGTTCCCAGCTCTGCTGCCAGCACCTGGAGCAGCCTCTCGCCAGCTGTTTGTCCCCTCGCCCATGACCAGCAATGATGGTAACACCACCTCCTCTCTGCAGACCAAACAGAAACGTCTGTAGAAAAAACTAAGACTTCATTGCTAATACCAACATTAATCTATTTTCTCCTCCTCCAAGCCAGATTGTTCTACTTCAGGGAACACTAGCGGTCAGCATTTCTATTGATAGTTTCTCTGCTTATATTAACCCAAAATTTCCTACACCAGTTTTTTTTTGTGTGCTGCAATCACTCCTACTCCCTGGAGTGACTCACCATTTAACTGGTTTGCTAACAGAGGACCCGATGTACCAGTCAACAACAACAAAAACCCATTATCACACTGTACTTGTTTTTCACAGAGGTGGGAGAACTTGTGGTAAGTCATTCAACAATGCCATAACTGAAAATGCAGGGGAGAAATATGATCGAAACCAAAAAGCACACCTGCCCACACACTTCCCTACTCCTCTAACACATCTGCGGGTGAAAAGAAAAAAACCCAACCTTCCCATAGTCTTAATTCTGCTAATAACAGTTATGCTTTACAAACGTGCATTTCCTGCTCCTGATGAAAGCTGACAGCTCGTGTGGGGAATGGCATGGGGAGAAAGACACCAAACGACTCGTGCTAATCAGTGCTTTCATCAAAGAGGACAACACGATGTAAATCTAATCCAAGGGAGCTTTCTCTTTTACTTGCAAGCTGAACATTGACAAAAAA
>VZTJ01001205.1:489297-523604 GCA_013397795.1 Orthonyx spaldingii | reverse complement strand
AAAAAAAAAAAAAGAAGAAGGATTAACTAATTGGAAAGATGATATGAAAATGCTAATAAGGCTGTTAAGTTGACAGGGCTGGGAAGATGTAAATTTTATATGCATGTATGTATGTATATGTATTTCCAATAATTCTTGCACGATAAATGATTTAACCAGGACTAACAAAAATATGTAGAAATGAGAAAAATATTTAACTGAGAATTGCAGAAGAAATTCAAAGATTCCCAGGCCCCACTAGAGTTCACCAAACACCCAACTCACGATGTCTTTCTTTTGCGAATTCCAGCAATTTTATTCCCCCACAATTTCCCATTTTTCACTTGGTTCAGGCTCCCACTAAACGACTCGAGTGCATGAGGTTAGAGAAATCCACGACAGGTTGACTGAGGTGAGCAGTGGGATGTCAGCCTGAGGTTCTCCCCCAGCACATCTCGCACACCCAGAATGCTCACACTCAGCATGGGCAGCATGGAAGCACCAGCAGCACCAGGAAGGTTCCCTTCAGAATTTAACCCAAAAGAAACACACACCTCGTGCACCAACACTACACAACACCTCAAAGCAGCTGCCTTTTTTTTCTGAGGCAGCCAAAAACATGCAGGATTGCGATAGCAGTGTACTGTAAACTTATCATAAAAGCAGGATAGAGAAACCAGCTACCAGCTGTGAAGAATATTTGCAACTGTAAATATTGTATTTCAGCTGTAGAGAGGGTAAATACCATGTTATGGAAATGCCTCCTTTATCGATCAGCTCATCAGAAAGGAGAAAAAGAGAATATAATTTGGTAGTTTTCAGCAGCAGAGTTTTGCAGACATTGAGAATGTGTTTTTGAGATACTGACTTGCATGAAGAGCAACAGAGATCAGCTTGCTGATGAATGAATGCAATAACTTCCATTCCAACACCTGCAAGGAATACCTCGCTTCCACTTATTTTGGAAAGAATGCAACTTGAAGAATCAAAAAATCATGAAAGTTTCATTTCTACTGGTTTTATTTATTTCTCCTGATGGTATCTCTTATGACACCAATCCAGGGCAAAGTCCGTATGGGAATTTTTAAGCATTTTAAGAGCACCACAGGCCTGCCCTGCTGAGCTGAGTCCACTTGGAGCCTCACATAAGGGGGGAGGATATGACAAAACAAATCATATGCACAGTAATGCCCTTCATTTGAAACTACAAGTGGAAAATTAATTTTTTGCATCTTTCTCTGAGGGGGAAAAAAAAAAAAAGGAAAGAACCCTTGACCTAAGTATGGAGATTAATGCAAATGCAACTGTGTTGTTTTGTATGATCTATCCAAGTTCGAGTAAGACCAAGAGTGATCGAAGCAATTAGGAGCTCATCCAATAGCCAGAATTTTATGACTCTAAATGTTACCAACGTCGGCATTCCCAGCACACCCCTCGCAGCCTCTGCAGTGTAAATCCTCCTGATGAGGAGCTGGGAAAGGGGAGCCTCCAAAACAGCCATTTATTCTTTAAAAAATTACCTTCTCTGGTAGAAGGCAGCAAACAAATGCCAATATTACACTGTAGCCTATCGACATGAATGACGCTGTAGAAACACATCAGAGCCTTGGAAGCATCAGGAAAGACAAGAAGCTGCCAAAAATCTGGCTGTACAAAGGAGATTCTTCAGCTAAGAGGGTGTCTGGACAACAAATCTCTCTCACTTCTCCTCACCCCTCTTGCACAAGCAGAGCCAATGGCCATGCAGATCTAAGTTCATTCCACACAGCTTTAAATGAAACTTCAGTAACACAGAGCAGGTAACCTCCAAATTTCCAGGTCTCCCTCCAGTCTGGACATCAATGGCAAATGTCTGTCCTCCCTAAGGCAACAGGACAGCACCCCTGCCATAATGCCAAGTGAAACCAAGTGGAAGGGAGGGTACCCTGCATTGGAAAACGCAGCACATTCTTTCATTAGTTTGTCAGAATAGAATGAGTTTGGTGAAACCATGTTTCATTTTATAACACCCTCTGCACAGCTGAAAACTTGACAGTTTCTGGGGAAGGTATCAGGTACCCCTCTGAAGCAAGGGAGGTCTGGGTGCTTGGGACTCGTCATGTTAAGAAGCTCTGCTGGTCTGGGACAAGGTCAACTTGGCAGAAATCCTCAATCCTGTGAGCCTCCCTCAGCTGGTTTATTGACTCTGCAGTGACAGTTCCCCACGTGGAACCAAAAGCAGGGCAAGATGGGAGAAAAATCTCACCCCAAGATGCGATGTGGCTGCTATCCACCATGTTCTGAGGAGCCACTGCTTTCCCACCAGGGCAGTTACAGCAGTGCACAACCAGAGCAGAGTCTCAGTCCAGCTCCTCACTCAGGAATATTTTGTGAATGAATCACCCTTGGTTTGTGTGGGCTGCAAGGATCTGTCAGACAAGGGCAGCTGTTCCAGCGGGCGGGAAATCAAACAGAGACCTGGACAGGACTGAGGGAAACACAGTCCTTCAGCAAAGGCAGTGAGTGTGCACCAGCTCCTTTTAACCAGCACAACAGCTCGAGGCATGCCTGGAAAACGCACAGTAAGTGGAATTTAATTTCTGGCTTAATAAATTCCTTTCTTTATACATGAGTTTTGCTTAAGAGAACATCAAATCTCATTTTCATTGGGGATGGCTGCATTGAATCAGCAAGGTGAATGGAAACTGTGTAATGCAGCTCAACAAAAGAACGGGTTTAATTCTGCAGCCCAAGGCAAGAGCAGCCCCTGTGTGGGTCAGTCCCACTGCAGGACTTCTCAGTCTGCATTTTGCCGACTTGGTTCACAACACATTGAACTACTAGATTCCTCAAATCCAATTTTTTTTTTGGCTTTTCACCTCCATCTTCACAGAGTCTACACTACCTTTCATCTGTAACTCTGGGATAATGAGAGGTTCCAAAAACCACTGCTGGCTTTGGGGGTATCATACAGATATTTTCTCCTGTTCTGAGGTTCTCTGGGGAACCATCATTATACAACTCAGAGCTGGATCCTGCTGCACAGCAGCAATTTTACAAAGTAAAACAAGAACCAATAAAGTGTCCAAGGCCAGGCTGGATGGGGCTTGGAGCAACCTGGTCTAATGGAAGGTCTCCCTGCCCACAGCACGGGGTGGAACTACAGGATCTTCACAGTCCCTTCCAACCCAAACCAGCTGGGATTCCATGAAATTGGATCAGGCAACTCCAAGCACAGCACAGCTCATCACCCATCCCAGTCTTGGGAGAGTTGGTTCTTATCAGCCAGCTTTAATCCATTTCAAAAAAACCACTATTATGCAGAATTTTTTTGTTGTTGCTTTCAAATATTGTAACAAAAAAATTATAACAACAAACTTATTTGTCTAAAACCCCCAAAAGTGGTAGAATTCTCTTCTAGTTTAAAATATAAATGAATCAGGTTACCTACATCAGAGGCCTGGGAAGAAATGAAGTTGAATTCATGACTCGCTTCTCCAACGCCCTTCAAGGCTCCTTGCTCACAGGTAATACAAGCATGCACTGCCAAAACCCAGAGCTGTAAACACACAAAAGCTTGCTGCTTTCAAGCAAGATGCTGCCCCGACCACTCACTGCTAAATCCAAATCACAGATGGATCTTCCATGCTGGCAGTGTTCAGAAACACACTCAGAAACCTGGTGTTCATCTGAAATGTTGCCATCGTGAGGAACACAGATACCAGTCACTCTCTAGTGAAGATTTCCCTAATGCTGAGCAGGGAAGCTGAGATTAAAGGTTCACTATTCCCTACTGAAAATTAATTTTCTACAGTTGTTAAAAAACTTGTTTCTCTAGGAAAATGACTCACTTGACTAGATAAACACTTCTATCTCCTCTAGGAAAACGTGTTTCCTTGAACCTTGTGACATTACATTATACAATTTAGTATCATCACAGAACAGTATTTGGCTTTTCATGCGATTTTAGAAGGCAAAATCCCAACCACCACTGGGAAAAC
This sequence comes from Orthonyx spaldingii, assembly GCA_013397795.1. NCBI lineage: Eukaryota > Metazoa > Chordata > Aves > Passeriformes > Orthonychidae > Orthonyx > Orthonyx spaldingii. Next base: position 519,645 of record VZTJ01001205.1, on the reverse strand, counting down.
ATTTGAAATATTTTTTAACACTGCCTTAAAAGAATTAACACACTTGTTTTCCCCCCAAACCTGCTACCATCTTGTTAATTACCAGGCATCTTTCATGTACACTTTCAAAGTGGAGAACAAAAGAATTGGGAGGAAAAGGAATTTAGTGATGCATAAGGTGTCCTGCTGAAAACAGAAGGTGTTTTTCAGTTTTAAAAATAACTTGGATTTTAATTTGTACTCCACACCTCCAGCATGGACACAGATTATTGTCTTGTGCAACAACAAGCTTGGGGAAAAGGCAGAGCTACACATTCCCCAGCAGCAACCAAAGGCAAACCAACTTTTTGATGTGAACAACTGAACTCCCAAACCCCTGGCAATCAGGGTTTGGGGATGGCTACGCTCAGAGCACATTCCCAGGCACCTCCTCCAGTGCTCCAATAGACAATCGATGTTTTCCCAGAGCTTGGACCCTCTATCAGTGATGCCTTAGGATTTTAGCTTCTATATTTTTCATGTATCTGTAATCCTGTAATTCTTCCATGTATAACTCCAGACTCCATGTACAGTGCTAACTACTGTTCTCCCATTTTAGTCAGACAAAACAATTCCTCTCTAGGCCTGAAACTCAAGGACACCTCACCGTCCCAAGTCCTGAGATATGTAAACAACAGAGAGTTGGGGGAGCAAACTTGGAGTAAATGACTTCATTACTTGGAGCTGTAATTGGAGGATTAACCCCCAACATGCAAATGGACAAAACTTATAAAGTATGAAAAACCCGTGACTGGTTGTCCATTTTGGGTTAGCCCTGGGTGGGCTGTGACTGCCCTAAATGTACCTGAAGGCCCTTCAATAAATAACTGCTTTTTATTCTCTTAATTTTGTCTCGCCTCTGTTTTAGGTAGCCGGACAAGGCATCATGGGGACTGGAGCTTTGCTTGTGCCAAACATTCCTGTGGGTCTGAGTGCTCTGTGGAAATCAAAGGCTTCCCCTGCTTCCAAAAGCAGGGGGATGAAGGCTCCATGTGAGCTGGAGCCATGCAGCAGCAAACCAGGTGCCTCTATTTCAATATTTGGCTGATAGATCCATATCCAGCAGGGATAGAAAAGTCCTTTAGAAAACACAATATTCAATTTCCTTTTCATCTCAGGGATGCAAGCCAGGCTTAGTACCTTAAAAATCTGGTGCTGCAATAATATTTTCAGTCTTTTTTACTANTTAAAAATGCTGGTTCGTAAATAATTTTTTGTTTTTTTTTTTTTTTTTTTTTTTTTTTTTTTTTTTTTTTTTTGGTCTTTTTCTTTTCCTTTTTTTAAAATGAGGAAACGCTGCTTTCATTCCCCTCTAGAAGGGCTGATCTGAGCGAACAGGCACTGATCACACCAGTGCTGCAAAGATTTTTTCAAGGAAGCCAAAACCAAAGTGTAAGAGATTAAAGAGACAACTCCCTCACAAGCCAAATGATTAAAGCCTTCGCTCTTTGAAACAAGCATTTCCTTGAAATAATAAAAAATAAAAGAAGACTAACACTGCTCCAGGTCTCCACCAGTTTATGCTGCCTCATGCCAGGTTTTTCTTGGAGTTCTCCACACACATTGGACACCCCATGGAAATCACTTATGATACAGCAGGATCTGAAGCAGGGCCACAGCTGTCATGTACTCTTTGGCATTTCCTTCACATGCAGAACAGATTAATAGGAGTTTTCTTTGGGATCTGGATTATGCCCCAGAGAAGTAGAACTATCAAGAGCCTGCAAGCGCCCAGACTAAGCCCTTGTCATTCTGAGGGAAAGTTCTTGGGGTCAGGATTTTCCCGTGTGCAAGGAGTGACGTGGCTGCAGCAGCACACTAAAGAGATCCATAATACCTCCCTGCCCCAAGCTGAAAAAGATCTGTTTGATATGCTGAGCAAATTCCTAAGTGCCTGTTTGCCACAGGATAATTTGTGGCAGTCTATAAAGGTAAGATTAATGTCAGCCAAGTGCTCATCCTGCGAGCAGATCTGCTCCTTTGCTCCCAAACATGCAGGAAATGCAAAGCCAACATGCATTCTCGTGTAGGAAATCTTAATTACTTTACCATTTGGATTTGTATTCTTTGCTAAACTTCAGTTTTCAGGAAAAAATGTATTTATTGTGAAAAAACCTCACAAGCAGGTACAGTTTAGGGGAAGAAAATTAAAAAAAAAAAGGCTAACCTCTGTTTTGTAATAAAACCAGATGACAGTCCTCTCGTCTGCAAAGTGCGTTGCCTGGTGAGAACAATTCTGTTCTTCTCTTGGTAACATTACCCTGTCTTTTTTAATACACTCTTCATCCATTAACTTTGACTCCCTATGTGTCTAATTCACAGCTACACACCAAACAAATTATCTGGAATTAAAAACATCTCACTCATTTCCTCTTTCCCCACCTCCACGCCACGTCTTACAAAATCATTTTGCCATGAGATGTCATAAGGAGTTACTAATTTCTTTGCAGGGGGCTGGTGGGAAAGGCAGATTCCCTTTGCCTGACACAACGGTCCCATGGCCAAGGTTTGCATTTGGAGGATTTGATTCAGTTCAGCCCCCCCAGCTAAGAGGCTGCCCCTGTTTTCTGCCTACATGATCAACAGGGAAATGCTGCTGATTCCTGAGCTGTGGTGTTTTTCCTCCTCCCCTGCCAGCACAGCCTCCCACATCCAGCATAAGAAATGACTGTAGAAAAGTCCCCTTAATCACCTCCAAGCTTCATTTACATTTCATATCCATATCTCATCTACCTAGCTCCTCCCTCTTCTACAGCAACTTCTCAATCCATCACCTGTTTTTTTCTCTGCAATCATCACTTCTGTTTTAATTTACACTGTGTTCCCCCCTCAGGAATTCTGCTCGAGGAGGGCACGTGCAGGATGAACAGTACTGGTGCACCCTTGAGACTTGCTCCACGTTCTGTGGCCCTCCCACCATCACTCTGCAGCCTTTTCTGCCCAGCCACTCCCTATGCCCATGACCATTCAGGTACCTACTGAACACTGATGTATTTCTCCTTGACTTGTCCATATGAGCACGCCAAAGTTACTTCACTGGCTTCCTGCAGCTCCAGCTCGAACTCTTCCAACTCTTTCACTTCTTGATCATCTGTTTATGTGGCAGTTTCCTTTAACTGGTTTCCATCAAACCAACATCTCTTCCCTACAGAAGGGAGTGATTTTCTCTCCAATAATCCCAGCACTGCTCTGAAGGAGCAGATCTGTTCTGTGGCTTGGGATCAGTCCCACCAGGACACACCCCACAACCCCTGACGGACTGAAACCATCCCAGCTGAGCCAGGTCACGTACACTGACACAATCTCTCTGCTTCAACACCAACTCAGCCTAGAGAAACCTTCGTCACGGTTTGCCAACTCACATAAATTTTAGTGCAGCAGCAGGACAGACTGGAGACCCCAGAGCCAGCCTGCCCTCTACCCTGGCCCTGCATCAGCCATGCAGCCCACGTGTGGTTGCCACTCAGATGAGAACAGCACACATCAGTGCAGGAGGTGTAGTGGCACCACAAGTGACAGCAGCATTCATTCCTGGTTCGAGCCTCGCTCGCTGCACAGCCTTAAAAAAGTCATCTGAGCTCTCAAGACAAAGTCCAGAGGTGACAGCAGGGCCAGCAGATCCAGGGAGGAGCCTGCTGGTCTTTCCACAAGTGTTGAGGTCCTCTACTCCCACCGAAAGGTTTTGACACCAACTGAGCATAAAACTAGAAAAGGGGAGAAAAATCAAAACAAAACAGAACCGATTATGCCACTTCAGCTAAAATGATGTTCCAGTTCCCTGAGCTATATAAGATCTCTGAATCTGAACAAGATAGCCTGAACTCCACAGAGAGCCTGGTCTTGTTCAAAACGTCTCCACTCTAACGTGGAGCCAAAGACAGCAACCTTCAGAGCAGCCCATCCCAAGGGAACTTGTTGGCTGTGCACGGAATCACAATGCAGGACTTGCACATCATGCCTGAAGAGCAGGGAACTGTAACAGCTTCCCCAAGCTGAAACATAACTGATCCTGCAAAAAAAGAAAGGGAATTAATGACTTGATGTCACCTGCAAGGTGAGAAAGAGCCCCTTCTGCAGGTGACATTCTGGGAGGGCAGCTATGTTATGGAAAGCAAAGTGGTGGTGGTATTTTTAGGTCTTTGTTTTTAATTTTGGACACAACTTCAGTGGCAAACATTCTTGTTTTACGAGGATAACATTTCCATGGCTTATTTTCAGACCATGGATCCAGCCTGTCCCAATCCCTCTGCAGAGCTTTCTGCCCTCCAGCAGATCAGTGCTCCCACCCAGCCTGGTGTCACCTGCAGACTGCTGGAAGGTGCCCTCAATTCCCTCGTCCAGACCACTGATGAGGACACTAAACTGGGCTGGCTCCAGTACTGAGCCCAGGGAACACCCGTGGCTCTGGCTGGGTGTAATTTCATTCTGTGCCCGGCCGTCTGCCAGTGTTTCACCCAGCCCACAGTGCAGCCACCCAGGCCAGGGGCTGACAGTGTCCCCAGGAGAAGGCTTTACCAAACTCCAGCTAGAACACATCCCCAGCCCTTCCCTCAGCCACCAAGTGGGTCGCCTTGTCATAAAAGCCAGGTTAGTGGTGCAGGGCCTGCCTCAACCCCTGCTGGCTGGGCCTGCTGCCCGGGGTGCCCAGCACGTGCCAGGTGCTGGCACTGGAAACGATCTGCTCCATGACCTTCCCTGCACTGGGGTCAGGCTGACAGAACCGTCCTGCCAACCCTTCACATGGACAGGTGTCCCACTGGATAACCTCCAGTCACCTGGGACCTCCCTGTTAGCCAGGAGTGGTGATCAACGATGGGAAGTGGCTCAGTGGGCACTGCCACCAGCTCCCTCAGCCCCCTGGGTGGATCCCATGCCGCCCCATGGCACTGTGTGTGCCTCTGTGGTGCAGCAGGTCTCTGACCATTTCCCTGTGGATTACGGGGCTTTGTTCTGCTCCCTGTCTCTGTATTCCAGCTCAGGCGCTGGGTCCTCTGAGGACAACGGGTCTTGCTATTAAAGGCTGAGGCAAAGAAGGCATTGAGTACCTCAGGCTTTTTCTCATTCTTTGTCACTGTGTTTCCTCCTGCATCAAATACAGGATGGAGATTCTCTTTGGCCCTCCTTTTGCTGCCAATGTTTTTATAGAAACATTTCTTATTGTCTTTTCTGGCAGTAGCCAGATTAAGTTCTAGTTGGGCTTTGGCCCTTCTGATTTTCTCCCTGCATAACCTCACGACATCCTTGTAGTCCGCCTGAGTTGGCTGCCCCTTCTTCCAAAGGTCTGATGCAGAGCATTAGAGGAGATTTATGTTTACTGCTGAGTTAAAGGTCAGGAATGGAGGCTTCCTCCCTTCCCCATCTCTCCCCTCCTCTCTTCCATGAAGAGACTAAGGCTGCATAATCTGCTGCGTTTGTTTTCATACAAGAGCTTCTTTTTAAGCACTGCCCTGATGATCACACAAGGGTAAGCAGATGAAATCCAATAAGTGGCTCTACAGGACAAGACACATGACGAGACAGCCTGCCAGACTCCTGCTCTAATGTACACGCTGAAAAGAAGCTTATGCAGAGCCTGGGTAAAGAATGCTTTGTTAGGGAACACAGGCAGCTCACACTGCAGTGTCTGTTCTCCATTAGCCATCCATTTAAAAACACTTCTGATTATTTTGGAAGTGCTTGCATTGCCCTTTCTCGAACTCAATATTTGCAGTTAATTGCATAACTAGTGCACTTGCCTCCAATTTAAGAGCACATTAAACCCAATTTTTATTTAAAACAGCCATGTTTCCACTCAAGTGCTGAAAATAAGGGCAGGTCCAGAAGGCAGTGTTTTAAAGAAGACACCTCTGCCTCTGCGAGTACACACATGCACTTCCCTGTGCCTGAGTGACTGAAATATGACAGAGGACATGGAAACACAGACCAGCACCTCCAGGGTTAACGAGGGAACCAGCCATCATGTGCTCTTGTGTGAAAATCTAATCTATGAATGCTCTGCACAACAACAGTGGGCAAGGGACTATTCTTTGCTGGCTGGAACTGTCCCTGTGCTCCTCTAAGCACCCTCTCACACCTTTTAGGGCAGGCTGTCTCCATCCTGCTCACTTATCCTGCTGGAGGCCAGACAGCAGCCACTGTGAAAAGCAGAGCATGGGAAAACAAATCCTTTTTTAAAATTATTTTTACGTCTGTTTATATAAAACATAACTATCAAACCTATCACCAGGATTTATGGGGTTTACTCTGTGCTTTTATGGGAGTGTTTAACATGGGCAAGGCATGACCATGACTCTGACAGACACTGTGGCCTCAACCTGGCACATGCCCCTGGCACATCTGGGCATGGGGCACTCACCACTCTGGGGTTTCCAGAACCTCAAACCCCTTTTTTGTTTGTTGTACAAGCGCCCTCTCCTCGCTCCAGCCTCACCTCCCCGCCAGCTCCTCGGCATTCTGCACACACCACCAGCCACCCCAGCAGTTCCTCTTTGCTGCAGCCTTTGAAAATCACAGCCAAACCAGTTTTATACAAGCATCATCTCAGGAGTCATAAATCTCCCCCTGGAAACTTGACTGAAGTGCTGACGTTACTGGCTTGGTAGAGTGATAAGTTTTATATTTACTGGTGCCCTGGTCTTTTTCTCCTTAAATAAAAAGTGCCCAAAATGATCAGCTTGCTGCATCTATAATCAAGAATTATTTGTTCAGCCAATTCAAGCTCTCCCAGGCTGTCTAGAAGAACCAGAATTGCATCAAACCTCACAAATAGGTGCAGGGAGGGCCAACGTTGATGTCAACTGGGCATGGCCTCACCGATGGCACTGCTGCCACCAACCCTGGCACACGGGGGGGACCTGACCCCCAAAAACAGGAACAGCATCAACACCCACTTTCTGCTCCCCTGTAATATTAGTAGTTAGTACATTGACTTTGCTTTCTTTAAATACTCTTCAAAAAGTTCTAATATAAATGAGTAGAAATGTTTAATTATGATACTGGATATTTTAATTCCTTTCAGAAAAAAAAAAAAGAATAGCCTAGAGAAAGTCCAAGTATTCCATTTCAAAAGGATGCACTCCCATGAACTAATTAAGATTTAAACCATGACAAGCTGCAAGTATCTCAGCATGCTCTCTCCAAATGCAAGCACCAGACAGGCAAAGGACCTAAGAACAATTTGGAAATTACTTCTGGGAATTAAGACAGTTGCATAATCTGATTTAGTTGTTGCTTTTGTCAATAGAAAGATATGAAATGTCTTGAATTTTCATGAGAGTCTGAGAGTAAGTGGGATGAAAAAAAAGAAAAATAATCAATAACCTAATCTATAATTTCATTGATGGTGAGGGTGACAGTTTGTGCAGGGCAGGGGAGGGTTTGTTGTCAGAAGAATGATTTGCTCTTGAGACCCAAGGCTATCTTAATCTAAGTATATAAAGCTCTCAGTCAATGCAGAGAGGCTACGTGTGCCTTACCAGGGCTCAGGCTGATCTCTAATGTCCTGAAAGGATAGATTTGCAATAAAAATATGTGAAAACATTTAGAGACATTAAGTTTACAAGATGACTCTGATCCTGTGGATTAGTGCCGAGTCTGCAAGTGTGCTAAAGCCTGCCAGGGAGAATAAAGCACTGCACTGTCCTTACACTAAGAGCAATTTAATTTGTATGTCCAGATGTTCATTTCAAGATTTTTATCCATTTTGAAGAGTTATATCTCCATTGCCTTGGAATAAAAACATAATTATGTGCAAGCCATTTACAAGATTCCTGTGGCAAATATTCCTAACCCTGCTGGGTTATTTTAGGGCAGTGAAGCCATAGTTAATACAAGGGAGGAGGAATGTTTGACAGAACTATTGAAATAAATAAAAGGACTCACTCAAAATGCATGTCAAAGCATGTGAAAACCTGAAGGTTACTGAAGCCCAAGAGATCCCTCCATCTCTTGCCAGGCCCCGAACTGTTGGGAAATGTTTCCAGCAGCAAACTGTCCCACTTTGCATTTCTAAGAGGCTGAATCCCAAGAATAATAATGCACAGAAAATTGCAGCTCTTGGCTTTCCAGCCAGACAGTAATTCAATGAACAATGCAGCCAGCCCATCACAACATCCTTGCCAAGTTACACAAGTACCACTTGTAGGAAGAGCTTTCTACTATAAAAAGAGACAGCAGAGGAGAATGTGCTGGCAGAGAGGGAGCTGATGGGAAGGGCTCACTCCTGACGGGATGGTTAATTACAGCACCTCTCCATGAGGGCAGTGCGGGTGCCCAGGCACACGTGGGATGTGCAGCACTGCAGGAGCGCTGCTCACACCAGGGAAAAAAGAGGCATGGAGGGTCCAGGGCGTGCCCCACACCGACCCACTCCTGCCAGGACACTGCCCTCTGCCACCACCCCCCGGGAGGTGAGAGATGGGGAGATCACTTTGTCTGCATTCCAGGAGAGCGCAGCCAAGCACAGTCCTGCAAAGCACAGAGGAAAAACCACACGAAACAAGCTGCAAATTACAGTCCTTTGCTGAAAGTAGAAGGGCTTTGAATAGGCAGGGCACTGATCCAAAGGCCGATAAGAAGCCTCCCAAGGATACAGGACATATTTCTAAAGGAAACAAAGATAAGTGCTTTTTCTATTTTAAGTGTCACTGCGACTCAAGTCCCTAACTCTTTGGGTTTGTTTTTTTTTACCTGAAGGCTTCACCCAGCTCCTCCTAAGATTGTCTCCTCATTTTTGGCTACATAAACACTGCTGGGAGCAAAATGCCTTTGTAATTCTGTAACATTGCTTCCCACTGCTCCGGAGCTCAGCTCCTAAACCACCCCAGCAAGGGTTCCCTGCTGGATCCAGAGCCCTGGGATGGGGATGTCTGCTCTGCACGCCCTCCAAGGAGGAGATCCAGAACACCCAGCCCACGCAAGGGCATTACCAGAGCTGGGACAAGGCCATCAGGCTGTTCCCAGGGAGCCTCCTCCCCTGATCCCAGCTCTGTGCGTGTTCCAGGAGCACAGAGGGGAGCACAAACACGGCTGGGATCACCTGGCAGGGGCAGTTCTCACCACCCACCACCCTGGGCTGTAACACCAACCCTGCTCAGTGCTCGTGTTCAGCTGGGGTAGGGCAGTGACCCCTAAGCAGAGACCCAGCCCTGGTGCTGCCATCCTGGCCATGCTCCACTTGCTGTATGAACAAGCAAAATGGTTTGCAACCACTGCTATCACCATTCCCACTGCAAAGGACTGTGAAGCACAGGTTGTTTTCCCCTAGGAAGGCCACCAGTGCCTCATTTGGGAATTGAAATGACCCCAGAAATCCACAGCTAAATGCACACAGGCTTGAGCTGGGTTCCGTCTGAATCTCCAAAGGCTTTACACTATTTGCTCCAAGGCCATACCATTAAGCTTCACTACAAAGCTCCAAGGGTGTATATTAATCACTTTTGTCTCTAGTGCTGTTTGGCTAATGACACTTCATGCAATCAGGGCCTCAGGTTGCCCTCACCTCTGGGAAAGGTGTTTATTTGGAAAGATAGCTTGCAAATGTGCAAGAAACACCAGTTTCTAAACTATGCAGTCACCAGGAGAAAGGCAAAGCAAAAAGAAAGGACATTGTGTCTGGAATTTAGGAGAGACTGAACAGACCAAAATGCAATGAATATATTGCATTCACTTGCTGTTCCACTTGATTTTGTGCTCACTTTGGCTAAGATGAAAAGAAAATGGGCCCAAATCTCAGCAGCCTTGAGCCAGTTCTGCTGTGCTGCTCTGAATTCCTGCACTGGAGCCCTCAGGAGCAGGACATCCTCGGCCCCTCTGCTCTTGCCCCTGGAAATTCCATGCTGTGAGGCAGTGCTGAGTGTGCAAAGAGGGCAGAAGCAAGGGAATTTTTTGATCTTGCATTCAAAACCAAGCCCGCTCAGTGCAGCAGATGTAATGCTATGTCGGCTTGCCACCAAGCCGTTGGTATTGTGAAGATTTAAATTGGAATCTCAACAAAAGAGAAATCATCACTCAGATGTCAAATAGAAGGTTTTTTTCAGGGCAACTATCCTTTTGACATGATAAGGCCAATTCCCAAACAAAGGTGTTCAAAAGGAGTTTCTGAGAAATTCTCTTTCAGAAACATCAGCTGAAAGCAGCAGAGCTTTGATTTCAGGATCAAAACAATAAATTAACTCTTGTGCTGCGTCCAACATCTGAAACACAAAATACATCCTAAAAATGAGCACAACCTCCTTTAAAGAAAACACAATTGTGCTAACACAGAAATAAAAATATCTTGGGAAACTGTCAAAGGAGCCATCTGGAGACTCCCACCACAGCAGCAGCAGAACGCAGAAGGCACTGAAAGGTGCACAACCACCCCCATCCCTAATGTCCTTCTCCAAAGCACTCAAACACAGCGGGGTGAGAACAAACATCAGCACGTTCCTCACACGGCCGAGGAGGATCTGTGCAGTCACACAACAGCCAGTGAACCCCTGCACGGCGAGCCATCCCCATTACCCAGGGGGATCAGTGACACCAGCCATGCTTTGAGCTCCCAGGAGAGCTGGATGCTCCTTCCACTGCTGAGCACCAAACCACGCTAAACCAGCACAGCCACGGCTCCCGGGCTCCCTCGATGGGCTCAGCTCCCTCTTTCCCCAGCACTGGGCTGTGAGAGATACAATTAAGCTCAACAGCTGCACTTTACAGCTGTTCCTTTCTAAAATACAGAGGTTCTGGGGGTTTTTTTTCTCTTTAAAAGTGGAATTGTGGGATTTTCTTAATAAATATTCAGCATCCTCACCAGAATAAAACAGGAGTGAAAGCAAGGCCGCTTGCTTTTGGATCTGCTCTGTGCCTCTATTTTTCTATGCAACCTCCTCTAAAAGTATAATGATCAGCATTAAATCCAAGCTTGAAGGCACAGTGCTAAAGCCCGGGACAACAGTTACATTTCTACAAGGATGAAGCATGAAAATTCAGTGACAAATCCATTTTTCTTATGCAGAGTTGTAGCTTCAGAGCATTTGTAAAGACAGAAGAGGCCAGCACTAGGAGGAAAATAAAACTATTGGCTACACTTCTCAATCTCTTAGAGCTAGCACTCCATCCCCTTTTAAGGAAACAAAACAAAGAAGTCCCCCAAACCAGAAAAAACAGATATAAAATATCCAGCATATTTTCTGCAGAAACACACATAAGGTAACCAAGTAATCCACTGCAGTCTGTAATCCTCTAAACAGCAAATCACTACAGAAAATGCCTTACAGCACAGGAGTTGGGTGGATTCTCACCAAGCAGTTGCCAGGACAGATGGCTCAATATGTGGGTGACAGTATGGGAAAACAGGAGGAACCTCAGGCCAGAGACCATCAAAGGCTCCTCCAAGAAATAATAAAATTCCTTTGTTGATATTTAACAAGTATTGCAGTTTCCTCCATTCTTCTGGTTCCCCCCGGTGCTGTGGAACCAAAGATGTGCAATATTCCCTCCTGAGCACTGCACTGGGCTGTGCACCTCTGGTGAACTTGCAGTGTGTTAAAAGTACAAGTGAGTCTTCACAGCACATCAGCTCAATGGACCAAATAATGCAATGGCTCTTCTGCTCCTCTAACTACAGAGGTTTAACAAACCCAGAGAACACCACGGGAAAGCAAATCCCCACACTTCTCAGACACAGCCTCGAAACCAAACACATCCATTTTGTAGGTGAGACCCCGTCTGACCTTCCTACACAAAGCAGGTGCTCCTGACTCCTCTCTGCTGCACAAAAGCATTTTAGGGAGCACAGCTTCTGAGCCTTACACTGCACCTGATGCCAGCACAAGTCTCACTTGGGCAGCCCTGCCCACAGTCTGAGAGCCGCCTAAAGCCCCCCTGGAATGCCAGGTGTGCACCTGGAGACATCAGGGCCATGCATCTCCTGCGTCACACGCACACGGGGCAGAAGGATGCTCGGGCAGTCGGGAGGTCAGGCTTTACACAGATACAACAGATAGTCCAGGAGTAAAGCCTGACTTAGGAGGTTGGGAAGTCATTTCTCAGCTCTCCTGCAGGCTGATGGTGAGGCCTGACAGAAGTTGCATCCTTCTCATTTCTGCCAGGCTGTCACTGTAGCGCTTTGGACAGCCTGGACTAGGAGAGGGTGTAAGTGTGGAGGGAGGGGAGTGTCTCTAACGGGGATTTATGGGCAGTGCCACAAGACAAGCACGCAGCGTGCGCCGGGCGTGCCCGCGCGGGGCTGGGCACATCTGAGAGCCCTGCCCAGCGTCTGCCACCAAAGCAAGCAACAAATCAACAGCAATTAGAGCCATGCCATGGAGGCAGGGGTTTAATGTGCTCTTCATTACCATTTATAGCTGTCTACAAACTGCAAAGCTGCACAGATCCCACTGTCTGTGAAAGAACTGAAGCCATATGTCCTTTTAGAAATTTCTGATTACTCATTAATGGATAATAAAAAAAGCATTTAGTGGGAGGAGGAGGAGGAGGGAGTACCCCTAAATCTTACACAAGCCTGAGCCCCACTGGTGTCAATGGAAAAACACTGGATATCATTCAAGGTCAGAAGCTACCTGGAAAAAAAATAATCCCAAGAGAGTCTGGAGAGCATTTTTTTCCTTCTTTTTTCAAGACTTGCGTTGTGCATAGAAAAGCAACCTTTGTGCAAACCACAATGAGTGTTTGTCCAGCCTGAAACGCATCCCACAGCCAGGAGTGGCAGCAGCACACTCGCTGCAGAAAGCTGGGGCAGCAGCCAGCACAAATGGACATCACTCCTTCCTCACAGATCAGGAGGAGGCTCAGTCTGGTCCTTCATTTATTCTGAAGCACTTTGCTATTCCCTACTTCAGACATCCAAACATGCAGCTTAATATTTAGAGGAAGATCCTACTACAAGATAAGAAGGAAGGAAGACTCTCTACATATGAATTTACTCTGAAGAATTGTTTATAAATAATTCCACATGTGGATATTGCTCATTGCAGAGAAAAACCAGCTTGTTCTGGTTTAGTTTAACCCATCTTGGAGGTGTGAGACCCAGTTCTCCTCCTTTTTGCATTCATTTTATACTGACATCACTTCAGTGACTGCAGAGTGACTCCTTAAACCAACCCCAACCCCAGTGGCCCCTCTCTAGCTGTACCAGAGCAGGCCCCAGTGCGGGTTGGCCTTCCCAGCACAATCTGCTCCATTTCAATCACTGCTGCTTTTAGCCTGATAGAAATAATCCCCCAACGGAGCTGCCTTCACCCCTCGGTCACCCCAGCCTGAGCCCAGAGCGCTGTGCTGGCTCCAGCAGAGTCACTCACACTGGCAGTCACAGCACCAGGAGGGATCAGGGGAGCAGAACTGCCTGGGAACAGGAGAGCAGCCGAGTCAGTGCCAGTCCCCGGGCCAGGAGAGCCCCACGGCCCCGCAGCACAGCACAAGGGACAGGGCTGCCCCTGCCACACAGGTGTATTTTTGCTGCTCACTTAATCCCCGCTGAAATAAGATCACTGTGAAGGCTGGTGAAACAAGGACATCTTAAAGACATATAAAGCACCTCTGCAGCCTGTCTTAGTGCCTTAATCAGCACACTGAGATCAGGAGACTGTTCAAGAGTTACTGTGTTACATCGAGATGTCTGCTCCGTTCTGGAGGGCAGCAAAGGCACCCCGATCCCTCCCGGCAGAAAGTTCTATTTACTTCATGAATTTTTGAAGCTGCCTCATGAATTAATGCACAAAAATAACTTTCATAGAGTCCTCATTTACAAACGCTCCCTGGAAATATTGGCAGTATTTAAAATATACACCTAAAAATAAAGCAAGTGAACATTTAAAACTCTCTCTTGGCACCAGCCTGGAGAAGGAAGCCCATGTTCACAGTGGGGTTCAGCACAGCAAGAAGGAATGTGAGGGGTAACAGAGACTCCAAAAGAGATGCTCACAGTGCAGGAGCACGTGGGAGACAAACTCCACAGACCCCAGCTCTCCCACAGGAGTATGGCCCCAAAGGACAAGTCCCATCCTCATCTCATCCCTGTGGATCCTTGCCCCTCTCTGGGAAGGCTCTGGAGATGTTCTGGGCAAGGGCTGCACCTCAGAGCTAGGGACCACTAACAGAAACCTTCCCTGGTCATCCCACCTTCTGTGAGACACTTGGAAAACACCAGGAGGCCGCCTCAGTCCCTCCTGCTGCAGGAACAGATAAACACAAGACCAGCAAGCTCCCCATGTCTGGTCTTTCAGACTGGATCTCGGTTACAAGGTCCAGCCAGGTCTGCATAGGATGAAATATTTGGCCAGTTTGCCCAAAACACCTCTTGCTCAAGACAAGGCAATGTTCAGGTGCATTTGTCCTGCCTGGCTGGCTCACACCACAACCAGCTCACATTGCTGTGATGAAGCCCTGGGTATTTTAGTCTGTGAGGCACTCAGAGATCCATCGGGATGAAAGGAGCTATATAAATGTAAATCATCCTCATTAATGTAAATTGTGGGACAATCCAATGTTTACATCGAACAGTCCCAGGGCTGAGCTTCAGAGAGTGTGTGTTTATGTATAATTTTACCAGTGAAGAACACAGCCCTCAGTGGTAGCTGGACACCAGGAAGACCTCCATGGAGGATCCAGTTGGGAACTATCACACACACAGTGACCGGGTCAGGCTCTGAGGGCAGCACCGTGGCCACATAACATTCATCTCCCTTGTCTGTTCCTGAAAGACTTTCAAAACCCCAGAAGTCCTTCTCTTGCACAGTTGTCCATAGTTGGAGTTTCTCTGTAACTGCAGAAGGTTAATTAACATTTTTAAGACCACTTCTAAAAACCAAGGTGACTCCATTTCAAACAACTTGGTTGCTAAAGAAGGGGGAATTCACATTCAGGACTGAAATGCTACAACTCTAACTGTGATACACACTGACTCAACCCTACCCAGTATCCATGAGATCTTTCAGGAATTATTCTACTGGTTTGGGGCAAACTTTGAACCAGCTGGCATGGTTCAGGCCCTTCTCTGCATCCATTTCCCAGCCTCTCCATGTTAAGAAATAACCCATGTTATGCTCATCCCAAGAGAATACAGTCCTTCCTCCTAGATAGCCATTGGTACCCACGGACCAAACCAGAGCACCAGAAATTTGAAGAGCCAACTTAATGCACAACCTAACTGTGTTCACTGGACACAGGGAATATGACTTGAAGGTCCAGCTGAACCTTTGCTCAGGTCAGAAAGTGTGAAAATCTGCAGGCCTTGCTGAAGCTGGTGGAGCAGGCCTGTCCCTTGGTTCTGCTGCACACCTTCACCTGCAGACTGGATGCTGCAAGTCTGCACTTAAGGAGGGAACTATTCCCCAGGAGACGTGGCCAGCAGCCTGCATGTCTGCTAGGGCACAGGCACAGCTCCTGCAGAGTTTAGAATGGAGTGTGCCCCTGTGCAGTGGCTGCCAGAGCACCTGCAGAGCTGCATTTACCTCGGTGTGTGCTAATGCCAGGCCAGGGTCAGTGCTGGGAGCTGTGATGGGGTGAGCTCCCAGGACAGTTCTGGGCCTGTGCTGACCCTGGAGAGGCTGCAGGAGCACAGACACTCACACACAGAGGTGCACACAGGACACACACAACCAAAATGCCTGCACAGACCGAACCACAACAGCTCCAGCTTAATCCCAAACTGAGAAGAAAGAGCAACTCAACAAATTTAAATTACAGCCTCTTTCTTTTCTGTGCTTTTGTTTCAGTATTTAGAGCTACAACTAACAAAGCAACAGACACAATGCCACCTCCTTGGGAAACACATACTCAGCTCCTTCCATCTGCTCCTTCTCCAAGCCCCTTGTATTCTGCAAAGCAGATTATGCTGTGAAATATTAATACTTTGCTCTTCTATCATTCCCACCCTGAATCTCAAGGCTTGTTCCCAGCTTCTCTCCCCCTTACATTTTTTCCAGGGATCACGGCACTCAATGGGTTATGTTACTGCACACTGTACCACGTCTGAGTGGAGCTTTCATAAAAAGGTGGAAGCAGTCCAGAAGCAGCTTCTAGGGAGCCTTCCATCTGCAGCAGCATTTTATTTAGACAGCAGAGGGGAAATTAGATCCCTCTGTTGCTGATTGGCTTTGGGAGTTGAATCTTCAGTTCTGTAGGAGGAGTTCATTTACACCAAGGTAACGATCCCAGCGCTGGAACTCCCGCGGGGAGCGGGGGAACAATGATTGTTCAGTTTAAGGGCAGCCTTCAACTCACACTCTGCTTTCGCTCTGCATTTCTTTGAATCTGACTCTGTTCTATGTAATCTGGATTTCTGCTCCATCTGGCTTCTGCCTAACCATGCCAATTTATTCCATGTGCTTGCTGAAGGAGCTTTTCTTTAGCACGGGAGAGCGGTTACGACAGAGCACCGTTCAACAAGTCTATTTCAGTCCAGCTCTGAACCTCCTTTCTCCAAATGTTTGAGCAAACATATCTGTGAGCAGGAATTTCTGTGATTGCAGATAAGTTAGACGAACAGGAGTGCACAGAAAAGGCAACCCTGAGTCAGGGTCTCCCCCAGTGCAGATCAGCTTTGGCACCAGTGGTTGCGGTACTGAAGTGCACAGGCTGACACACAGATGTCTGTGCCCAACAGTGGGGACAGCTTGCTCTTCTCCAACACTCTGGACTCAAGGACAAAGGACATTTCTTCTCCTGAGGCCCTACCTGGAGCAGAGAGATGGCTATCCAAGCCCAAACCTACTACTTTTTTTAAGACCACATCCAAACAGAGCTGCAAGGATAATTTCTCAGTGCCATTTCCATGCTTCTTTGGATCTGGTGCTAAATTAGCAACAGGCTTGCTTTCCTTCTAGGAAAAGAACATTTTGGCTACCAAGCCCTTAATCAAACTTCACATCAGACAGTTATGCTTCATCTGTCTCCTGCTCAGTTGGGTATGACAGGCAGCATCTAAAAGGTAACCCCCATATGAAAATAAACTTTTCCCTTCTCAGACTGTTGAGATAAAGAGCGGCAAACACCAAGGACAAGGGGCACAGCTACAGAGAGCCCTCCATTCCTGTCCTCCCTGGAGACAGGGAGTGCTGAGGCAGAGCTGGAGAGGTTCCCTGGAGCGATGACAGGCCCGTGGCACACGGCAAGGCATCCTGCAGCTTGGCCAGGCTCCACATTAAACACACATCTGAAACCAAGGGTGAGAGCACAGCTCGGCCTGGGACCCGCACAGGACGGGGGTGACAGTGGCACCTGCCTGGGCACCCCTGTGGATCCAGCCCCCGGCATCCCCAGCGAGACGCTGCCCACGGGAGCTCATCTGCCACCACTCCTATTCACCAGCCCAGGCACAGGCATGTGGCAAACCCACTCCTGGCCTGCAGCAGAGCCACAGTTATGGATGTTTATGTTTTTGCAGCACCGTAAGTCACCTTGGAGTGTCTGGCATTAAGCAGGATAATTTAGCAGGCTTTTCCAACACCTCGGATTCCTCACTGCTGAGGTGTAATGGCCCGAGTCCCTCAATAACTATATTTTTTCCTATTCACCTAAGGTCAGAGAGGGCCACTTAACCTTATTATTTCAGAAGGCTCAAACCTTTGACAATTATAAACAGGAGAGTAAAAACAAGAGCTAAATTTGTGTAATACATTACTTATCATTCCCCAGCCTCTGAATCCAAGCAAGAAAGGTGAAGATGGCTCTGACACCAACTTCCTTATCTAGGGCCTGGCCTGAATGGGATCTGCAGAGCTAACAACAGGAACAATTAACACCAAAGGCTGCTCTGTGATGTGGATCAAGTGGGTTTGCTCCTACCACCCTTCCAGACTTCACAAACACTCTTCCAAGGCATAGCTGAGTTAATATGGGAGAAGTGTGCAAATATGTTCATGGAGGAGTAGACACAAGATTAGCTGCTGCTGGTACATTCTCGATGATCCTGTCCCAAGGGTCCAGCACCTCCTGGCAGCAAGTCTTTGCTGGTCTTGCTGCTGTGGACTCCCCTGCAGCTGAGCACAGACCACATAACCCGTAACAGACGCTTTCTGCTGCAGCCTCTTCAGATATTTCCTTGCACAGAAAGTGTTGCCAGTCACTGGCAAGATTTGCACTGCAATTAAAACCTGACCGGGCAGCTGCTCACCCCTCCTGAGCATCCTTGCACTTGTACCCAGCCGCTGTCCCTCTGCAGGAAAAGGGGTCCTGCACAGCCCCAATCTTGCCAAGGGAGAAACTGCAGAAATCCCTTTTCCAAAACAGTCAGTGATAAATGCGTTTGAACCAGACCATGCCCAGCTTGTACAAATGTAAACAGGAAGAAAAAAAAAAATCACTGCTTGATCTACATGATGAAGAATTTGTAAGATAGGTAATGATGATCCCAAACCTCCAGCTGCAGAGAGGCACCACTCAGGTGAAGCAGCACTCCGCTGCATCACCACTGCCTGGGCACAACTTCATGAGCTTCCTTTGCATTAAAGAGACAGGCAGAACAAATCCCTTCTTAAATGCAATCCTGCAACCCATTTCAATACCCAGTGCTGGAAGATGAAGCTTCCGTCAAGCCAGTCAGGGCTGAAATATTGTTTATTGTACCTGAAAATTAATTTCATACCTTTTGGGGCATCACCAGATTGTTCAATCACTGACTGTGCACATGAACCTGCAAGTTTAGTGGCCAATTTTCTTCAGGCGTGCACTAAAGTGCACCCACGTAGTTAAGATCAAATTCAGCCCATGGTGTTGGAACATTATGGTACATAACTCAACAGAAATGTCAGACCTGCGACCGTTAAAGCATAATATTTACTGTGCACCACCACAAATTTACACAGCACAACACTGCAACCCTTCGTAGGCATACAGCGGTCCAGGAAGCCAGAAGAATTAATTTTTCATACATTGGATGAGAAGCCGGTGTAAAGTTTTTCCTCTGCATCAGCCATGGGCTGTCAGTGGAAGGAAGATATACCAGGGTGTACATCTGCTGCTCACAAATCCAGCAGCACCTGAATTCAGATGTAGGAGACGAGGGCATCCTGGCCAGGCAGCCACAGCAACCCAAGAGTGCTGCACACTAGAGGACATCACACATACTTGGCCAAAGTCCCCCGTATTTATTTGTCAGGAACAGACTTGGACTGTCTCCAGTGGTTACAGTGGCAGGTAACCAGGAGGTCATGGTGACTCTGCTGGGTTACAAAGGTCTAGGGAAGAGAGGAGGTCTGACACTCAGCCATAAATCTGTGGTAAACTTACTGACTCCCCACTGTTTCTTCTGGGCAAACATGTTTAAAGGCAGGTGCAAAACTGAGTTTTAAAAATAAATATCAACTATCAGAGTTCACAGACCACAAATTTACCCTGTTTCTTTAAAGTAAGTATAAACACTAAAAGTGTTTATTCAGGCTTGCTTGCTCACGTCCATCATGAGAAGCTTTGGGATGTGAGAAATATCAGTGCTGAGGAAGGATGTATCCGTGTTTTCTGGGGCAAGAGACCTGCTGCTTTTCTGCCAAAGCCTTCTAGAAGGCCAGTGAGTCAAGGCATTGAAGCCCTTAGTGAAAAGAGGGATCACTTCAGGGCACCACGGAAAGCCATCACCTCCAGACACAAGCATGCCTCAACGCTACCCCTCAAATCATCCCAGCACCGCCAAGATGAGGCTAAACTTCCCCAGGGTGAGGATTTCTGGTCCAACAGTCCACCAGCAACGGGGTCACTGCCTGGCTTGAGCAGGCTGATGTACAACCAGCTGGTGGCAATGGCTTTGGGTCACTGCAATCCACAACAGTGAGAGTGTACATAAATAACACCTGCCCAAATGTGTATTTATACACAGCAGAGTAATAGCTCCATCAGACCTTTATATTCTATCAGCCAAATAATATGAGTTTTTAAAAACATTTAGTACTTTAACAGGCATTTTAACAGCTCTCATAACTCAACTGCATCTTTGCTGTAAATCACTTGACAGTTGAATACTCCACTATATGATCTAATCCCCTTCAGCATTTCAGAAAGGAAGAAAAAACCTTCCTAGGGTTGTTTAGGAAGGCAAACAACTTTGTTAGGTGTCTGTAATGGGAGAAAAATCAGCCAGGCAGAGACCAGTAAACTCATGTACCCTGCTTTGTCTGAGCACAGAGTCCTGAAAGGAGCAGGTCCAGCCTCACAGAGGACAGTCCTGCCAAAGAACCTGGCCCAGCTCCCAGTGACGCCCAGCCCAGCAGGAGTCACTGAGGGCAGCAGAGAAGAAACAGCCCATGTTGTTCTGCGAGGCTGCCCCCACTCCAGCAGCACCATCCAGGGCTGGCACCTGGGGCCCTTCTGCCCCGGACTCCCACTGCACCCAGGAGCTGGGCAGTGACACAGACCTGAGCCCACCCCACACACAGAGCACAGCAGCCCTGAGCCAGCAGCTCAGTGAAACCCTCGCTGCTGCCAGCCAGGATCGGGGCATTTAGCTTCAACTGGGCACTTGCTGAGGGAGCAGGAGGCCACATCCCCTCCGTGGCAAGCAGGAATCAACACCTCCCAGCTCAGCAAGGACAGAGACCAGCGGAGGGGAGACACGGGAGCAGAAGAGGGGAGACACAGACCCGCTGGGGAGCTGGGGTGTCCATACACATCGCACATGTGGGCATGAAACACTGCATTTGGAGCAGCCAGCCTCCATTTCCCCTCACTTCCCTCAGAAGAGC
Source organism: Orthonyx spaldingii (assembly GCA_013397795.1). Classification (NCBI taxonomy): domain Eukaryota; kingdom Metazoa; phylum Chordata; class Aves; order Passeriformes; family Orthonychidae; genus Orthonyx; species Orthonyx spaldingii. The sequence continues at coordinate 498,955 of VZTJ01001205.1, read as the reverse complement.
TGGGTTAGATCCTGACAGTCCCCATCCTGTCTCCTGCCCCAAGAAGGAAGGCCCCATTCTTGCATTCTCTTATACATTTGAAAGTGCACAGAAAGAAGCAGGAGAGGCAATTAAGTCTGGATGCAGGTAGAAAGGAGATCTGCAACAAACCAGTGTTTAAGCAACACTGTCTCAAATCAGACATTTCACTCTATTTCACTCTGGCTTTATGATCTACTCGGATGAGCTCTTTAAAAAAACAAATACACACAGACTCCTGCTACATACATATATCTCCATCCAGATGAATGCTTTGGTTCACTTAGCAGAAGTTTTTCTTGGCTGTAAAAGATGGCAGGCTGGGGAGGCTAAATGAGAGTGGGGAAGAGCCGAGGCAGCTGGATCCCAGTCGTGTGGAGCCTGGAGCAGCTCCGTGGAAAACAAGGCCCAGGCCAGAGACAACGCAGCAAGCCTGACATCATGCAGGGCCCTGCACGGACAGCCACAATGACATAGTGGGTGCACCACACTGGCCAAATTTCCCTAAATAAATGCTTGATGAAGTTCCTGCAGGCTTTGAGTTAAGATTTATTCTTCCCCCTCCAAAGCACGTAATGCCTAAGAGACAAGGATCTCAGCTGCCTCATTTGTTCGTAGCGTGCACCCGCAAACACTTCCAAGCTCTCCAGAACTGCACAGAGTCGGATGTGCTGGGCTGGGACCCCTGGCTGGCCCTGCTGGATGGCAGAGCGGGCACGAGTCTGGCAGGGAGGTGGGGATGGATACGCCGTGTCCCCGTGCCTGGCACTGCTCCTGGGCACGCCGGGGCTGTCACAGCGGCCACCCCACCACGACATCGTCCACGCTCGGCTTTGGTCCACCATGTGCCAAAATAATACAGCCAGCTCCGTGCTTGCTAAATAACAAACACCCCTGGAGCTGCTGACAAATCCTCCATGCAAACCTCTCCTCTAGGCAATTTCTGCCCCAATTCTCCCTGCATATCTGAATATAACATGGCCAGAACCTTTCAGGCTGGAGAGCATCCCTCAGCTTGACCCCAAACCCCAGTAAACCAGACCATCACATTCTGGTGAACCACTGAGGAAAACAACAGAAAAACAAGCAAGAGAATCTGCTGGGAGATAACAAGACCCTGCAGAAAATCTTCCCCAGCAGGCTTTTTCAGGCAAAGGAAGGAGGTGAAATACTAAAGGGTGGAAGAAGGTAAATTATCAGAGTTGAGACATTTCAAATGACTGTTCCCTGCTGCGTTCAGCAGCTTTTCTTGATGGAGTCACTAATCACTGTAGTTTACCGAATGACCTTGTTGTGGCCATCTCATCTTCAGGGGACCACAAGCTGCAACAAGCCCTGGTGCAGGGAAATGCCTTTTGGGCTGTGCTAAATCACAGCCATTGAATGCTGACCGCAGGCTGTCACGACAGAGGAGAGGAACAGCCCACTTTGGGGTAAAATACCTCCACAGAGGTGCTCATCCTGTCCAGCACATACAGCAAGCTTTGGCACCAGGCAGAGGTACAGAGATTGGGGCAGAAATCCTCCTGTACATACATTTAAAATACTGGCTGCCACAAGCTGGAAAAATGCTATAGAAAAATTAAATATTTACTTCTTCTGTTTGTTAATATCTTTCATTAGTTACTCAGCTGTAACAGTCATTAAAATGCTGAAAGGGAACTTCATGTAAATTCATCACTAGCCTGGGAATACTCCTGCATTTGTGAGCAGGCTGCATGCTGCAGCAGAGCTTGGAGCCTCAATTTCCCTACAGGAAAGGCCAAACGTCTGGTTCACTCGCAATTTACAAATGATTATTTTTCTAATTAATCATTCATCAAAAAACACAAATAGCAACGGGGCATGAAAGGCAGTGCTGGTGTTAACAGAAGGCAGAGTCAATCCATCACAGTCTCACCCTCAGCCGCTCACAGGGGAGACCCTCCAGTGCTGTAATTCCAGTGGCTGCAGGGAAGGAGCTGGGGAAACGCCCTCTGTGCTCCCCAGTTACCACAAGGAAAGGGATGATGCATGTTTCTGTGCTGCCAAACCTCGTCTGTGTAAACTGGAGTTGCAACAGGTCTGTGAAACACATTGGGAGCTAAACATGGTGATGGTCTCAAAGAGGCAGGTGGGATGTCGGGATGAGGAAAGGAGGGGCAAGTCAGCAGTGTGGGAGGAGAGGAGCTCCATCATCACAATGCACCGAGGCTGGAGAGACACACAAAAACAACCCCGGAGGAAAGAGGCCACGAGAGAGATGGCAGAACAAGAAATAAGGACTTGCCAAACACCTTCCCTGGCTCTCCGTAGCAGTGACTTGGCTGCAACTAACCCAGCACCTCGTGGGGCCGCCTGGACCCAGAGGAGGTTGGTCCTCTCAGCCCTCGTGCCCCCAGACCCCTGAACTGTGACTGCAAGTGCCAGCACACTGAGCCCTCTTTTGCCTTAGCTTGAATGAAGGATCTCCCAAACCACGAGCAAATCCTCTGACTCCATAACGTGTCTGGATATCAGCTCTGCCAGTGGTCAGAGGTTGACCCTGCAGCCCTCTGTGCTGCTCACGTGCCGAATGGCTCACAGAAGAAGACACATATCCACACACCTGGAGTTTGAAAACAAACTGTAAATGCACAAGATTTTCACCTTTTGACACCAATTCTCTGTTCTCATCATGATTAATCCAGGTCAGATATTTCCTGTACTCCAAGGACAACTGTTTGAAAGGTGTAACTATTTCCAGGACCCCAGACCTCTCCTTGCTTTGGCTCTGCCTTGCTCAGGCTGCTGGCCAACCCCTTGCCAAGAAAACAGCTCTTCAAAAGGCAGTATGAACTGGTAAAAGCAGGCAGCAGCATGATATTTCAGCCTTGCTATAGTCTCCTGCTGCTTTTTATTACACTTCACAGGGCTAGGCTTGAACCATATAATCACATTTCAAAGAGACTGGAGTATTGTTGGCAGTTTGCTTCATTCTTGACCACTGAGATTGTGAGATCTGTCCTTGTTTCTCAGAGAAAGAGAAGATTTCCTCCTTCCAGCTATTAAACAAACTTAAACCCTACATCACAACAACAAAGCACATCCAAGATAACCAGGACTTTTGCAGGATTGGCTTTTACTGAAACTCAGCCAGTACAGCTTCTCCACGTGTTGCACAGGGGTGGCACAGCAAAACTATACCAAAACAGGGAAATTATTATGGAGAGCAGAATACCCCATACCTCTAATATATATCCCATCTAATATATACCATTCCCCAGCATCCTCAGACGAAGCAGTGATCTGTCCTGTGAAGAGAGAGTCTTGAGGACAGATGTAATGCTAATGAGGCAAGTGAAGAAGAGCCTACAGCCAGTCTCCTGGAGCTCTAGAGGATCTGTCCTGAATGGAGTTACCAGGTTCAGACCAAAGTGGGTTCTCAAAACTTCAAGGCCAAATTTTGGCCTGTTGTTCTCAGCCTAATTCTAACACCCTGGAGAAATTTGCACTGACTCTCTGGATATGGCAGACACAACCGCAGTGGGCAGGAGGGATGGTCACCTCCCCAGAGGGCAGCAGCACAGCCAGAACCTGGGGAGCCTTGGACGAAAAACTGGCCACATTGCAAGGTCACTGGTCCCTTCACATTTCAGGTACTCAAGTATAGCACTGGGGCCATTAGGGGTTGAAGACACTGGGATAGGAAGGTCTTGTGGGGATGAAGGCTGCTCAGAGAGCCAGGAAAGGATTCCCTTAGGAGACGAAATAGGAAATTCTGAGCTTATCAACAACACATACAGCACAACACTCAGCAGCCTCCCCGGACAGCATTTTACTTAAAGGCATGAACTCAGCAAAGCAGGAGCAGTGCAGTGACTGAAGGGAAGATGGAGCAGTGGCACACACCCCACCCTGCTCCCGTGGCACCTCTGCAAGGGCCCAATTCACACAGCAGCAGAACCAGCCTTGTAAGATCCTGCTTGCAAGTTACTGATGGCACAGGAGGAGCTGCGAGAAACACAAATTCAGGCACAGTTTGAGAAGCAAATACATGTGCAGCTGTGGAAGACAGCCAAATCCACCTTCCTGCAGCCCAGCAACAGGCAAACGTGGGCTTCAGACTTGCCATGTGGGAGGAGAGAATCACTCCAGCACTTCTTCCCACTGCTGGACAAGTCAAACAAGAAACTCAATCCAGCCACCAGCATTTCAACACGGAAGTCCTATATTAGCTCATAAGCACTAAATGAGAGTGGAAATCCACATTAACACGAGCCACTGATAAGAAAGGATGGGTTCCAACTTTTTCTGGTGGTTGGCCTCTTCTCTCCAGTACTTGCATTAGTATTTCTGTGAAGTACCCACTGCAACAGCCGTAACTCAATATATTTACAGGAGGTAGAAAACAATTCAGAATGAAGTGGCTTTTGGCCTCAGGTTTGGAGCACTTTTAAAGGTTTTATTACTGGGCAGATTTCTCACAGGAAAACTATGACATGAATGACGTGTCTGAGTATTTTTTCTAAGCGAGAGTATTTCCTGCCATTATTTTCTTGTGTTTATGTTCTCTCCAGTGCATCCTATTATAGCAAATCTGTTTGGAAGGGCTCCATTCCTAAAGATGACACAAGCTCCAGGAATTCCTTCTGCCCAAGCAGTATTCCTACAGCCGTACTACTCGTGTGCTTCACGATAATCAGATGCACCAGGGCACTACAGAAGCGAACCGAGAGCACCAACACACTGCAGGCTGCGCTATAAATACCCAATTATTTCAGTTTTTGAAGCTACCACTTCTTCTAGCCCATTTAGCAAGATCGGTTTCTGACCCAAGATCTGCATTTACGTAAGAGACACCCCCAAACTCCATGCTCGAGGACAGAGTGCTGAAAACCAAGATGAGTTCTCTATGAACATCTCCAGTGCTCATTCTAGTTCTTCAAAAACACAGCTAACCCACTCCCTGAAGGAGGACATGGTAATCACTCATACCCTTTATTTTTAGCCTTGCTCTTCCTTCAAAGCCCAGCGAGATATGTGGAGTTTTGCAGTGTGCAAAGAATCCCTGCTCATGATTAACATCTATGTGAATAATAGAGCTTTAATCTGGTTTCAGTCAGTTACCTACTGCTTCAGCAGTTTAACACCATGTGGGAGCAAGAGCAGCAAGGGTATCCAGCCAGCTTTCATATAACTCAAAGTAGTACTACAAGGCTTAATTAATTGAGATCACCAGACGAAAAATCTCATCATATATATAAAAGGTAAAACATCTGCTGATGCCCAGGCAGTTCTGAGATGGGATGCTACATGGAAATCTCAGATAAAACTCCAAAGAGAAGGGATTGAGAATCATCTACTTATAAGAATTGTGTTCCTCCTGCTCCAGAGTCCCAACCTCAGCTGGGTGATGGGTCTGAAATATAATGGCAGGAACAGAAGCAAAGTTCAATGTTTTAATCAGACACCTATTTTCAAGCCAAATCTTCCAGTAAACCCAGTGTGGACTGAGCTGCTCCTTTTCAAACAGCACAAGTGTGAGGGCAGCTCAGGCAGCAGATCCTCCCGTCAGACCATGGATGTGCTTTCTGTCATTGCTCAGGTGGTCTTGGTGCCACCAGCCCTGGCTGAACAGCAGCAGAGAGGGAAATGCAATTCATGCAGGCCACACTGTGGTATGGCTGCAGCTCACTCTCCTTCCATTTGTACCCTTCCCACATTCAGAGAGGGCTGATCTGAAGCCAGCCAAAGTCACTGTGAGAGCAAAGCACCAAACCTGGCACCTCAAAGGAAATCAAACCCTGCTGCACCAGGTCCTGCTCTCAGCACAAATCAGCTGAGAGAAACAGCCATCTAAAGATGCTTTGAAAGGGCAGCTTGGTATTTTCCAGGCCTCCTTGGACATAACTGACCCAGAGAAGGTCCCTGGCTGCACCAGCCAGTTACCCTTTGAGCAGTGACCATCTATCACCCCAAGTCATTCAGCCATGAGGCACAGCTGTGCTCAGACCCTATTCAGACATCTGCTCTCCTGCTGTCCAGGTTCAGATCCTGCAACAGATCCAGATTCTGCTGGAGTGGTAGGCAGACTGCAAAAATAACTTTCAACTCGCCCTCCTCATCACGTAAGTCAAGCTCTCTTCTCCACTAACTTCTTACTCATCACCTTTTCTCCTGCTCTACGCCCACATCCTCAAGTGCTCAGAGACAGGGATGGCTCTCTGTGAGGCCATTCTGATCCATTTCTGTAAGCCCTTCACAGACTCGTGGCACTCCAGCAGGCACCAAGAGCTCCCACAGGTCTCACATCCTCACGCAGAAATGCCATAACACCATTAATTACCCACAGGGGCACAGTGCCAGCCCGGGGCACAGCCCCACAGGTTGGCAGTGCCTCTCTGTGCCACCACAGAGACACAGAAACACTTAGGTTGGAAAATCACTTTGAGAGCATCAAGTCCAATCATTCCCCCAGCACTGCCAAGGCCACCCCTAATGCCCGTCCCCAAGTGCCACATCCACACATCTGTTAAATCCCTCCAGGGATGGGGACTCCACCACTGCCCCGGGTAGGTGTGCCAGGGCTGGACAGCCCTTTGGGACCATCTTGACCCCTCACACTCATCTGCCTGCTCCCAGCACCACTGCCCAACACCACTTCCCCAACTGGTGGGACGCAGCTCCCGATTAAACGCAGACAAACCTTTCTAGAGACTGGGCTGGGTGATGTACCTCTATCTACTCTCCAGTTCACAATTTAAATGTGATACTGATTTTTTTTCCCCCAAGTATATATTTAGGCATAATATGTTTTAATGGCAAAAAGATGTTTTGTTCCATAGGGGATGTGTGTGTGTGTATTTGATTCCTGTTCTTCAAACAGATCCAGGAATGGAATTTCATACTTTTATAAAATTAAGAACAGATGCTGTGGACTGTTTAAACCAGCGGAGAAAATAATAAGAGGAACACTCCAAGGAAGGTGACATGAAAAAAATGCTGAACATTGCAGGAAAATGGAAATACAATAATGACTGTGGGACTTTTGGGACACACAGGTCCATGCCACAAATCCCTCAGGAAAGACAGCTCCCAGCTCGGGCACATTGAAGTTTCTTCTGCATGAGCTAGAGAGAGAAAAGTAATAGATAACAGCAGCTGAATATAGAGCACATTTATCTTCTAATACAACAGAGATGCTGTTCACCTTAAAATATAAATCATGGCACATGCAAACAGAAATCCCTTCCTTTTCTATCAAGTTTACTTCAAAATATTAAAGCCCATGAAAGGTTGAGTTACATTTGCCTGCTGCTTCTCTCTTTACTCCTCTCTGGCAGGTCCCTTGGCTGGGACAGTGGGGTTTCCTGGGAGGCCAAGGCACCACCAGGCTGCCAACGCCATGCCAGGCACTTACATATTTGTTCAGTGCTCCATATTTCCAGTCCAGCTTTCAAAAGTGATGGAAACTTCTCCTGCTGGCTTTCAGTGCCCCGTTTGTTATCACAAGGTTTGTACCTGGGGCTGAGCCCAAGCCAGCACCCCTTTGGGAATGAGCTGGTTCAGAACGAACGCCTGCAGCTCGTCCTCCCACGCTGACTCGGGGGACACCTCACCGGGAAGGAAAGCTACCACGTTCCCATAAGGAAAGGCACTGCTCAGAGTGTCAGGAGTGGCTCCAGCCTCTCTCTTTGGCTCCACACAGCACTGCCTGGTGCCACTGGCATTGTCACCCCTGTTCTGCAGTGTTATGCTGAGCTGTGGAGGACGTTAAGCAACTTTTGCCTCTGGTCACAGAAATAAGGGCAAGAACGGGACTGGAATTCAGAGCCCGAGCTTGGATCCTGCATCACACTTCCTGCACACAGAAGAGCCCATATTGGACTTGCAGATCACACATTTGCATTGCAAAGTGAGGAGCAGTGCATAAATGCCTGTATGTACAAGCAGATGTGTATTCAGTAGGCAGATCTTTGGAAATTCACCACATAACATTCTGTCTACAAGTCAAAAGCCATCTCCAATTGCTAAAACTTAAATCAAAACACAAGTTGCTACAATTCATAAGGAGCTTAATATTTATTACCATGTATTGCAAGCGTGCAGCTATGTAGAAAGACTCCCTTACTGTCTCCAGTGATTATTCAAGGGACCGGGAAAAGAAAGAATAGCCTTTGATAGTAACAAAAAAAATCAAGTGTGGAGAAAGCAATGTATTAAATCCTTTTCACAGCCAAGAGGCCAACGAAAATGCTATATATTTATAAAGGAAATGAAAACCTGTCAGGGACAAAATGAACTGAATAACAGAGCTTGGGCTGAATAAAGATAAGCAAGAACTCAAGAACCAAAAACACCACCAGGGTGGAAAATGCAGCATGCTCTGCATCCCTGGAAAGGGGGCTCTGAATGGATGTACAGCCCAGTTGGGTACAAGTCAGAGAGCAGTCCCCAGCTACTCCTTTCTCCTGATAATCTGCTGGCAAAGTGAGCTCAGCAGATGTGCTGTTCACAGGCTGGATAATCCTGAAACAACTGGAGCATCCTCTGTGCATTCCCTGAGCAGGGATACAGGGGCAAGAGGCCCCTGCAGCTCCCTGGGGCCATGGGGTGCTCAGGACGTGCCAGCAGTGCCTGCAGAGCAGCCCTTCAAGAGACTGCCTGGTCCACCAAGGTCTGAGTGAGCTCTGGTCTCACATCCTGGATTCCCAGCCCCATCCCTCTGCTGAGCCCTGAGGGCGTTCATGGCTACAGCAGCCTTTGGGCAGGAGATTTGTCTGCTTTGCCACAGAAAAAATGCCCACAGGCCAAAGACCTGGCCTGTAGGGGCTGGTCTGAATTCTAATTCCACAGCTGGAAGAGCTGGCCCATCATACTTCTAAATTCTTGATGTTAAAAGACTACCTGGAAAAATTACTGGGAAATGTAACAATTCATGAAAACTCACATAAAATACAACGATTATAAACCCTATCTTGATAGAAACGAGGCTTTTTAGTGTGCAGATGACTTGGATTCAGTTCCTGATATTAAATAATTTAGCTTTATGTATCTAATTGCAGGAAGTTTGTGTGATTTTGAAAATAAACAACATAAGTATTTCATAATTCAGATACTTAATTACTATTACCATATTGATTGCAGGAAATAGGATTAACCACACATTATATATTGTCAGAGGATAATGTCAACAATCTTGAAGTGAAGGCTACCAATGAATTAGCTGCCTGTACTACATTAAAAACAAAGTACAAACCATGGCCATCGGGAAGGAGAATTCTCAATAAACTGTAACAAATTCAATAAACAATAAAATAAAATTCTCAATAAATGTTGATCATTCCACCTGGACTTCCCACTAAATCCAGGAGGGGAGTAGAAACTGTGCAAACATGCAAAGTTAGACTCATGCTCAGGCGGAAGAAAGCTGGAAGGTCTTTATCTCTTGAAGCTTTCCTTTCTCAGATGATTCATCAGAGCAGTCATTAAATAGGTCCCAAAATGAGTCCTACGAAGAACAATAATGCTCCTTCTTCCCCCACCGGTTCCTGCAGAGAGGTTTGGTGAACCAGCAGGAGGGATCTGCTTGAGGCTGTTTCCCAAAGGGCACCTGAGGGTGGCACGCTCTGTGCAGCTCCCCAGGTCACCTCCTCCTCCTCCTCCTCCTCCTCCCCAC
>VZTJ01001205.1:440825-482137 GCA_013397795.1 Orthonyx spaldingii | reverse complement strand
CAATTTTGTTTTTTTTTTTTTTTTTTAAGTGTTTAAACATCCTACAAACACTGTTTAGGGAAGTCAGCAGGAGGTCAAATAGAAGCCTTGTGTCTCAGTGGATAACAATCCTTCTGTGAAATCATTCCAGCACGAATCAAGTCACTCTTACATCTCCCTCTCCACCTTTCTTTTCTTTTATTTTAATGGCATTTTAGCAAAGCTCACTTTGAAGTTTAAACCTTCTGCAACAACACCGCTTGCCAACAAGATAAAATATTTAGTACTGCTATATACTAAAATCATATCTCTAACAATACCTTCCACGCCTGACATAGCACAAAAGTTAATTCAGCCAACAAAGCAATGCTTGCATTTTGTGTCTCGAGAAGCAGCAATTTATCTTTTTTGTATATATAAATTACATACACTATTGTGCCATTTAAACCTAAAACCTCCTGTTGTTAAATAGAGAATAGAAAGATCTTTAAATACAGACAAAAAGATCAGAGTTCTAGAAAGAGCTGTGACAAGTGCAGAATAATGTTACTAGCCCAGCAAAATAAATGTGAAAACCGTGATGCTCCCCAGCAAATAAATCATCCCTGCTCGAGTCGACACGTGTCCTTCATCTCCTCGGGTTGGTTGGGGCTGCCTCCCTCTCTTGGAGGGTCCCTGAACAGCTGATGGGAAGCACTCACCATCAAGGGCTTCAATGGGAAAGCAAAACAGCTGCAGGTGAGCATGGGCAGTGCCTGGGAGTGACAAGAGGCTGTGTGACACCTCCTGCACCCCCTGCCCCGAGCAGGCACCTGCAGCAGGGTGAGCCAGGACAGGCTCCCCTCTGCAAACAGATGTGCTCTCAGCAGTGGTGCACGGGTTAGGGAGGAGAAGGGACACTCATCCTGCACTCTGACCTTCTGGGTTTGTTGTCTGAGAAAACAATGGAAATGTTGCAATGCCTGCAATGCTTTGTTGGGAAGGTTGTTTCTCAGTTTTTTCTCCCCTAATGGTCTTGCCTTCTCTAGTCACCTCTTAAAAACAAACTTAAAGAACCAATAACTACCTTCCCCCAACAAAAATCATACCATCTGTTCCCATTTCTGCCCTTGCTTTTATAAGCTGCTCTTTACCATGCGAAGAGGCATCACTTCAGTGCCTCACGTACCACGTCCCCCCTCCCAGCATAATTCAATGCATTTTACTCTTGCACATAAAATTAACAGAAACGGTCCCAAAACGTCTGTCTTTTCTCATCTCTTTGCTGTACCTAGAGCTCACAAACTTCTCCCCAAGCAATTCAATTCCCCTCTCACATATGCTCAGCACACATGCACTCAGTAATGCCATCTCCACAGAACCAGCTCAGGGCTCCTGAACTCAAAAAAAGGCAAACTAATTTAAAACGAACACATAAATGCCTTTTCTATCCCTTCTGCCTCCACAGGATGCAAACCACAACAGTGCCAGTCTGAATGAATCCCCGAGACCATCTCTGGAGGTCTGTCTTACGCCTGGGCACAGCTCCCTGCACTGGTCCATGCTGGGATCGGATTTGACTTCCCATCCTTGTGCTCCCCCCACCCAGCCCTGCCTTACTTTTGTTCCATTCAAATACCATCTTCAACCTCCACCTTCACCTCTCAAATCCTCCCAACCAGGAGCTGTAAACACGTTTCACCTCGTCCCTGCACTCTGGTGTCTCTCCCATTGCTTGGGATCCCAGCAGCCCCACACCAGCAGATTGAGGAGGCCCCACTGGAAGCATGGGGTGGAAAACATCACAGCTGGGGGCTTTTTACAAAGTGAGCCAAACAAAACCCAGACACTGCCAAATAACTGTTACCTGCAGCTTAAATAACTGCTTTCTGTAGGTTTATTATTTTTGAAACAATAGTTTGTGTGTACACATCCATGTATGTGCTTTTTTAAGGTACAGACAGGATTTTCATGTCAGTGATTTTATTTTGCTTTTCTTTGAGATTAAGAGCATAATTCACAAAGTACAAACTTCTGCTGGGAACAAGCATTTCTAAAAATTCATCCTCTGCTTTCCCATTTAGAATTACACCCCAGCAAGAGCCTCGATCTTTACCTCACTCACACATGACGTAAGTCTAACAGCAGAAGCAGAAATACTACTAATTTACTCCAGAGTAAATGCTGCATTTGTATTCATGACATTAAGATCAATGGCACAGAATCAAGCCCTCCTAACTCAAGTGCAACACCAGGACAGCAGTACCTGTCATAAGCTGGTCTAGGCAAGTATTTAGGCAGAACCTCCAGGTTATTGGTTGCTCCCTGCCTTCTGCAGCTGCTGCTGCAATGTGTTTTTAAGAAACCTGGCTAAGGGAATCTCACTGCTGACAGAGCAACCTGATGGGCAAGGCAAGAAGCAGGATTCTGCCACCACGGGAGGCAGAGGAAGGTGGAGAGAAACTTGCCCAGCGTGAGGTCAATCCCAGTGAGCCCTGTCCCTGGGAGAGCCCCCCAAAGCCCTGGGGAGCACCGCTGCCCACGGCAGTGACCTTCGACATCCCCCATGGCGGCTGGGAAACGGGACTGGGAGATGGAGCTCTGCACAACGATCTATGAGGAGGAATCAAATAACAGTAATAAAAAAGCACTCCACCTGTGGGTGATCATACTTTTTAAGATGGATTAACGAAATGACTGCTTATTTATTGAAAATAATGAATAGCCTAGTGCTTTTAGTTCTGAAAGGGATGCAGGGGGGAAACCTGCTGCAGCAGGGTTTTAAATAAACTGAAAACTTATGGCGATGGCATGCATCACAGCCAGGAGGGAAACGGGGACTCTGGGGAACATGACTAATGGCAGCTCCTGGAAAGCACACCAGGACTATAAGCAAAGCCAGTAAAAGAGTCAAAGGGAGAGAAAGAGAAACGTAGAAAGAAAATGCAGGTTTGCTCAGTCTGGCTGAGATTGATGCCTCAAACCAGCATTTCAAAGAATTCTGAAACAAAGGGAAGGAAATGCCACCTCTGAAGTAACCCTTGCATCAGGTTCTATCTGGTGTCTCTGGACTCTGGCCAAGCCCACGTGCACGAGCATCTCTGTTAACACATGAGCTAGAGCAAGGATTGTCCAAAAGGAAGAGCAAAACTCTCAACCTGGGCTCTGGGGTCTATCAGTCAGACTTCCAACAGGCCAGCACCAAGCCCTCAGAGCAAATTTCCCATTCTGGGTATTTTTCCTCTTATCAGACTCTTTAAACGCCTAAATCTTAAAAGCATCTTTCATCAGCACCTCCGAGTGAAGCAGGGGAGGGCTCTTTGTTTTACAGAGCAGTGCAGAGAAAGCAAGGGATCCAATTTCTGGGTCTAAATTCCCCTCCCTGCACCACAGGCTGTCTTTAGTACACCTTGTCTAGAGATCTTCAGGGTGCTTTGCCACAAGGAACCTCAGGAGTGCCCAGGAGTGAGCCCAGGTTCAGCTGTTCTTTACTTGACTGCACAAGACCAAGTCCCCTGCCAGAAGAGAAACTGAACCCAAGTTCCCCTGTTGTTCTGCCCATCACACATCCCCCTCCACCAAAAAACCGCTACATCCATCCCTGATGTCTCATGAGTGGTGGAAAACTGGTATCAGCAAAGGCATCTCTACAATTTTAACCCAAATAACCAGAAAAGCAGTGCAACACCACAAAAGTAAAAATGCCTTTTAGAGATGAATGCTGTAAACCCAAATTTAACTTTACTCTTTTCTTGGGATTTCATTGAGCAGCAGCAAGAAACAGGCAAAGCAAATGTGGCGCCTCACCAGGACCTTCATGGCAATGGGATTAGGAACACCCCAAAGGTAACACAGCAGCACCACTCTCTCAGTTTTTTCAGCACTTTGTAACACAGCAGTGTAAGAGGAAAGTGGGGTCATTCAGGACAATGTGATCTCCAGTACACATGGGAGGAAAAGTAAAATGCTTCCCTCTGGATTAGCTTTCTTCCCAACTGTACCCAGCGAATCATGGAAGCAGATTAGTTCTGGGTGCTCATTCAAACCATAATCCTCTCACCCCAGTGCTGTTGCCTTCATGGTGCTAATTCAGTGAAACAGAAGATCCCCTAAGAAAGCCCTCACAGCTCATCTCGATTCCCAAGTGGTGGCTGATAAAAAACAGGACCTTATTGAAATTTCAGCTACCACAGTGTAGAACCATGGAGTACTTTACTTTGACACCAACACTGCTAAACAGAAACTACCTCAAGAACTTACTAATTCCTTTTAAACTAAAAAAAATGCACATTCTTGCTTTTTCTGCCTGTCACATTTCTATTTGGGCATCCAGGACTGCAGAGCACTGAGCAAAAAAATATACTGCTCCTGACAGCTCATTCCTATACAGGGGAAGAGTTAGATGAAAACTGAAACTCAGCATCCAAGCTTTTAAGAAACCAACCTGGCAGATTGCATGCAAACTTCCTTGGCAAACACAAACAACAGAAGCTGAATAATACATAAAAATATATATTGACAGGATTGCTTCTGTGCACACCACTTTCAACGTATATGATGGAAGCACCAGAGAATCTTTATGGAAAGCCAGCACTGACTCGGCTTGAAAGGCACCTTAACAAACAAAGGAAGTACATTAAAAAAATGCAGTGCTAAGACATTATCAAAACATGCATTATAGCTTGTGAAAGGCCTCTGCGAGCGAGTGTGTCTGCAGAGGACTGTGCAGAGCATTGATCTGTCTGTGTTCTGGGCGCTTTTCGGGTGATGCCTGACCGGAGTTTACAAGGGCAAGCTCAGAGGTCCCCGTTGTTTATTTCTCTGCAGTCTTTTACTTGTCACTGATAATAGTTTTCAAGCCATCCAGCCTGGGAGGAAGCAGACAGGGGTTTGCCAGGGGTGAGAGGTCAAAGCAATAATGTGCCGACCAGGGTCAGAAATATTTATCTGCACCAAAAAGCTTCTGGATAATCAAATAGTTGAAAATTAGTTTTGTGACAAGGCTCATATTATTTGTCTGTTTTCCTTACACAACACAAATAAGGACCAGGGCCTGTCTCCAAAGGGGAGGGCACTCCACCACGTGTCTGATTCACCTGCTGCATGGAGAGTTTGACAGTTCTGCTGTGGCATTCACCAACCTGCTCCTGCCACCTTGGAAAGAGCCCCTGCCTGGCCCCAGCCCTTCTGAGCTTACTGTGGGCACAAGGGCTGCAGCCAGAAGCTCCAAGGGACACGGAGCAGCTCTTCCCAGGCATCCAACATCCCAATGATGAAGTCACCGAGCTCCCACACCTCTGGAAAGTGGTACAGAGGGGAGCTCAGATACCCAGCTAACAATAAATACTGAAAACAAAATTGCTTCAGAACTGGCCGAGAGCTAAAATCTTCTGGACAGATAAAATCACTCACAAAAATACACCTGAGAGTGAGCCCTTCTGCAGATCAGCCAGCACACCAGCACTTGGTATTCTCAGTCTACTCTCCACTCTGCCAGCTGTTTTTCACTTCATGTTTACTGGTAATGCAGCAGAGCATCAGCCCCCTGGATTTCAGTAAAGTATTTACTCACTCTGAAATGAGAAAACATTGCTCTTGTTAAAAATTTCCATCAGACTGAAGCAGATCTACTCCTCAGATAATATAATGACACTGAGGTCCTCAAGAGAACCCCCTCCAAAGCTAATAAAGTGAAAACAAATCTGGTTACATCAGGTTAATTTAAAGAACTTCTCTTTTTTAAATGTACATGGAGAGAAAATGGAAGAAACCTTCTAAATTAATTCCAGCATTATAAATTTGATTTAGCAAGTGCAGTGTGCACCACTGTGAGAGCAATAACAATATAGGAATGTTTTAAGCAAAGAAAATAAATTATTTCAAAAGGGAGTGGTGAGGGAAGAAACAACAAATGTGTGAGAAAGAACCCACTCCAATATTAATTAGAGATCTGCAGTTCTGTTTGCATTTGGCTTCATTAAATGAGGAACTGGAATTAGTAGAGGCTCCAGACTCTGTGGAGAGAAACAGCTGTAAACTCAGCCAACCCCCTCCAGATGTGGCTGGTTCTTACCCCCAGCCCCAGAAGAGCAGCTCACGTTCCTGCTCCCATTCTTTGCACACCCAAGTGCAAATGGTGAACCTGTCTCTGGGGAGCAGTTGCAGTCCCAGCTACTACAAAGGAGCAAGGGAGACTTCATGCTTCAAATCAATGAGTCTATCCAAGCTACAGCTCCTAAAGAAGGTTTTAAACCCATCTGAAGGGAACAGTGATCAAGAAAGTGAAGGGCTTCACCAGGCAAGCAAATGAACTGCAGGTTATACTCCCTAAATGTGGGAACCTGTCCCTGTGTTCCCCTGCCTGGTTCCTCGGGAGCCAGGAGGGAGCTGATGTTGAGATGTTCTGGGCACCTCCTGCTGGGACTGAGCCTTGGGCAAACTCTGTGCTGGAGCAAGGAAACAGAAAAATGCTGAAGGATCTGAAGACAGCAAGCAAGGACAGCCATCCTTCGCCGAGGGTAACAGGAACACAGGGAAGCTCCCAGCCAAACAATGCACCCACGTGTTTGCACTGCAGCAATGACAACACTGATGCATTTTCCAGGCACAGTCCCCAGGTAACTCATACTGCAAATTCTGTCATTTTCACAAGAACAGGGGTTTTTTCCTCCCACCCCTGGAGATACTGACCCAAAACACAATCCCTTAAAGCAACTCCATGTTGTTTCCTTGCAAAGCAATTGGCATGTTTTCCTTTGGCTTGGTATCCATCACACTGGCTTCTCAAACCCTGCTAGCTGGCAAGCAACTGCTGTGGCTGCATAACTTCCCCTCAGACCAGTGGGGGACTTGAAAGAACAACAAACCCTTGCCCATCCATATGTGGAGTTGCTGCCACTCCTGGAGGAGCCTTGCTGCTCTGGAGGCAACACTGGGGCCCTGCTCCATGCTGGGGGATGAGCTCCTCCACCTCCAGCACCATATGGAAAAAGGGAAAGCAAACGTAGCAGCAATTTAATCCAAAGCAGATAACACCAACTATGGATGTATTCAATGAAAAAAAACCCAAAAGACAACACAAGGAACAGCAAATTAATGCACAAGCTGAGCTCTTTTTTATATATAACATCTGTCAAAATACTGAAGTGTTTGCTTTTTTGTACAAGCAGGAGGTTATGATTTTGCAGACAGTCATAAAGCAGGGCAGTATTATAAAAATTAGGGATTTCCTTCATTGTCTCTACTGGTTTGCAGTTACTAATTATGAGACTGCTAAGTGCCAAATGGTCAACAAGCAAATCTAATTGTTATTTAAGTGCAGCCAGCCAGGTCGTAGATACACTCACAATACACACAGGTACATTTAGTACACTGCTGGCTGCATGTGGAGCCGGGTCCAGCAAAGGGAAGCCAGCACCACGTCTCCCAGCCACGTGTTTGGACACACTCTGCCAGAAGGCACATCAAGGCAGCTGAGAAAGAGTCTCATTTTTTCTGACCTGGGCTCCTTATTGCAGGAACCAAGTAGCAGGAGGCAGAATATAGAAGCAGCGAATCAAAGAATGGTTTGGGCTGGAAGGGACCTTGAAAGGCCACATAGTCCAACCCCCCTGCCATGGGCAGGGACACTTCAACAAGATCAGACTGCTCAGAGCCCCACCCAGCCTGACCTTTGGACTGTCCAGGGATGGGGCATCCATCACCTTTCTGGGCAACCTGTGCCAGGGTTTTATCACCCTCACTGTAAAAAAATGTCCCTTATATCTAATTTGAATCCCTATGTCTAATTTGAATCAAGCCTCTTAGTTTAAAACAAATTCCCCTGTTCTACAGGCTCTACTAAAAAGTTTCCCCATCCTTCTTACAAGCCCCCTTATAGTATCAAAGGGCTGCCATAAGATCTCCCTGGAATACTCTGAATTTCTTTAAAAGCCTCAGGAGACATCCATGCAATGCAGAATAGTGACCACAACTGAGGCTTTAATCTCTTATAATGCCAAAATCTGGCCCCTTTCTATAGCAGGGTATAGGAACTGGCTTATTACTTCCACAGGCTGGAAAGGGTGGGAGAGACAGCAATAGGGTAGAGATAACTGGGGTACAGATCTTAAATTAATGGTGCCACAGGACCACCTCAGTCACTTGCAAGCCCCCAGAGGTGCAGCAGAGCGAAGATCAGTGCATCACCTCGGGGATGGACAGGGAGGGAGCAGAGACTGGGAGCGCTGCCACCCCGCCCGTCACACCCCAGAGGGCGGCTGTGTGGAAAGGGCAGGAGATAGAGCCAGAACAGGAACGGGGAGGAGGAGATGAAGCAAGTCAGAGTGCAGCAGCTGCACGGCAATTGCTGGGTCCATTCCCCCAGCAGTGCCCAGCAGGGACCAGGGAGCAGCACCCAGTGAAGTGACTCACAGCCTCCTCCAGCACAGCCGAGCACTGAGCCCGCATCACAGCGCTGCCCTCTCAGGAGGGATTCCCAACACGCGGGGACTGGATGCTGCCAGGAGTCAAGCACCTGGCTCCGCTCATCTCTGCACATGGGGGCACAAGCTTCCCAAACAAGCCAGGGCTCAGTCACCGTGTCCTGGGGCACACACCGAGCCCTGAGCAAAGCCAGGAAGGTGGCCCCAGACAGGTGAGCTCACCTGAGCCTCTGTCAGGGAGGTAAATTTATCCTTTCTCCAAGGCCCAGTGCCCCAGGGCACCCCTGGTCACAACGGGAGGATCTCATGTGTTTGACCACCACTCCAGAGGCAGAAAGAGTCAGGTGAAAAGGGGACATGGAGGATCCACAGGAATGGAGGAAGCAATTCTCCCAAAGTGGCACAAACATGATAATGAGGAAAATACCTTTGGTTTTTATCCATTTGCAATGCAGTTATCATCTCGGATTTGCAGCTCTACTTCGCTCTGACAACTTCTGAGTTATTTTACAGTTTGGGTCAGTTTTTTAGGTTTTTCTTTTTTAACTGCATT
Source organism: Orthonyx spaldingii (assembly GCA_013397795.1). Lineage (NCBI taxonomy): Eukaryota > Metazoa > Chordata > Aves > Passeriformes > Orthonychidae > Orthonyx > Orthonyx spaldingii. Next base: position 473,203 of record VZTJ01001205.1, on the reverse strand, counting down.
GTTTTGCTGAACTTTTCCAGGGCACTGCATTACAATGGACTCCACAGAGCTAGTCTATGACAGTTCACCTTTAAAGGATTAGGCAACCACAGAAAGCCTTATAGCAATGCAGTTTATATAGACCTGGAATGTATCCTCCAATGAGATTAACCTATCTAATAGGATTTGGGGAAGCTTTCAGGGCCATTAGGATGCCCCCTACATGCTAAAGGCTCCAGATGCTGTAACCATTTGATTTAATCTAATCAAGACTGCCTAGGTGTATTTTGTCAGTGGATGTTTCTGTCATTTTCATATTACATCTCAATAGACAACTTCCGTCCAAGTTCCATTGTGTACAAACAGGCAGACACATTTGAGGCTGATCTTCAAATATAAGAGACTAATTATTAAAATGTGGGTTTTATAGTCTAATCCTGTAGGGTATGGAGCATTCCCCTAATGCTGCTGGAAGGGACACTCCATGGACCCACCTTCCTTTATTTTATCTTAAAAGCCATTCCACTCTGTCCTTATTTGTCACTCATCCCTAGGAAGAGCCCTCGGTGCTCCTGGGTGCCAGGTGCTGGGCAGATCAGCAGTGCTGAGGATCAAAAGGAAATAAAAGCATTCTTATCCCAGAGCTCTGGCTGCGCAAACAAACACACACAGCCGGACACAGCCGCGGGCCAGCAGGGAGCGGGAGCGTGGCTGGGCAGGGAGATGGAGGGGCCTCTGCAGACACCTCCTCTGATAAGCAAAGATGATGCCATAAATCGCACTGATGAGCACTTACCCTCTGCAAGTGAGCAAGGGCCTGGGGAGGGATGAGCAAGTGCAGGAGTCACCATCTCCTCAGGGGCTTTTAGCCCTAACAAAAACATTTCCTTTCTCCACAGGTTAAACAGAGATCCTTCAGCACACAGTCTTTAAATCCCAGCCTGGAGAGGAAAGCAAAGGCCAGCTCCCAGGCTGGTGGGCACTCCTGGCTGACAGAGAGACAGAGAAGTGTCCTGCATCCCCAAAAAACCTCCACACATCACCTGAAGTCAGCTGTGCACACACAGCTCCCACCAAGCAAGGAAAGCACCCGCGAGCGTGAGGGGCTGGAGCAACACCTGGAGCATCCAGGTGTGACTTCTGCAGTTATCTGCTCATTTGTCATCTCTGTTCTTGCAAGTATGAAGCAAACACAGATCTTAAGGATTCAGGAGGCTGCACTGGAGAAAGTCCTGAGCACCAGATTCACTTGAGGCGTGACTGTGACTGTCACACATCCATCTGTGTCATTTTAAGCCCACAAGGAGCAGCTGTAGTTCCAAGTGACTTTAACCTGGATGGGGCAGGCTCAGCAATGCTGCAGATCTATTCAAGCCCTCCTTTGTGTTTATTTTCAAGGACTAGTTCAGACATCTCTTCCTCAGTGATATTCATCACAGGAAAGGAGCAGAGATGAAAGCCTGAAGCAGCCTCTGGGCAGGATTTGTCCAACCCTGTAATTCAGCCCTCCCAACAGACCAAAATTTGAGAGGTATGGGCACACCAGGAAACATGAACCATTTGAGCTGATCCTGACTTACCAGGAGGTGAGGAAGAGATTCCTCATTCCCCAAACACCTTCTCATATGACTTTTTTCTTAAATGAGTATTTTTCCCATTATTTTTCCAGTGGAAACAGTTAATTTTGGAATCAAGGCTAACAGGCCCAGTGGTTGTTACTGACAACTCAGAAACACAATGGTCCTTCCAAAAGCCTTCAACCCTGCCCCTACAGAAATCCCACTGTCAGCAGCTTGGCCCTCTTGGATTGCCTGTGCTGCAGAACAAATACCATCACTCACCCCATCAAGCTTGTGTAAAATCAAAATACACCACAGGCACAGCACAGGGTATATTTTTGTTTTAGGGACTGGCTCATATATAGCAATTTGTGGTTGTGAACAGCGAGTGGAGGTTACAGAACCAGCATTTCAGGAGATACCAAAACAAAGGCAAGATGGATGGAAGGCAGCAGATGCTCAGCTCTGTAATGCAGAGGATCTCCATTGGTTTCAGTAGCTTTATCTTCAGGTGCAACCATCACCAGTTTCTGGCCTGGTGCCATGTTGCCAAATACTAAATGTTCTGCATTCCCAAGGCACAGGAGACCTCTGAGCAACTCAAGTGAAATCTAACACTGGCATATACTAATAACTTCACATGCAAATTGACTGACTCATTACAAATCTTTTCCCCTTGGCATTCATGAGAAAAGCCAGGTTTAGCCCTCAAATTCCCTCAAAATGCTTGAACACTGCATTTGTTTTAAAATGAGAATTAAATCTGCATTCAGGAAGTTACTTTGGGTGTAGGTTGTGATAAATTAAATTATAGTTCCATTTTTCTTAAACAAAAAGTTTTGTCACTTCTAGAAGCCCTGCCAGAAACAAGTGGCCCCACTGCTTAATTAAATCCATGGTGATTCCATGGATTCATGCAGATGCAGGTCTGGCTCTGCCACAGATGCTGCTTTAGGTGACCTAAAGCAAGTCACTTAATAGTCCCCGGGCTGCCCTGTCCCACAGGAGAGCACTCCAAGATATTTCATTTGTGCTCAGCAAATACTGTTAAGTCTTTGGGAAGAAAAGACTGAAGAAATGCAAATAACTTCATGCTCATTCTCATTGCTGCATTCCAATATTCTTTTTTGCCCTAATGTTTTTATAATGCTCTTTTATTTCCTTTCGCCCTTCCTGTGCACAGGGTGCTCGTGTAACAAAAGCAGAATGAGCTGCTATAGGTTATGCCTCAATTCCTTTGGGCTCTCTCTCCTGTTTAACATTTCCTTCTTCCACAGAGCTGCTCTGGCTTGTTCGGGAGGGAGCTGGAAGGGAGCGAGGCTCAGGACAGAGCCCACATTTTGATGGAGACTAATGGCAAATCCTTGACCCACCATTTGGCCACAAATTAAAAGCCATCCCAAAATCGGCTGTAGCACTTTCAGAAAATTGCCTAAATGCACTGAAACTGAATGCAACTCCTATATCAAATCCAGCTGCTGCTTTAAAAAAAATTAAATGGTAATAACAAAAAAATCTTACAAGCCCTCCACAGCCCCATCAGTGACTACAGAAGGATCAAGCACAAACCCAGCAATACACGAAATAATCTCTGAAAAGTAGTGAGAATATGCATAAACTGAATGGACGACCACTGCTGGTTTAGATGTTAAAAATCTTCATTTTCTTCTTTTATGTCAACTTCGCAGATTCTCCTCTTCAACAAAGCTGAGATTAAAAAAGAAGAAGCTATATCTGATCTCATCAGCCATTCTGTCTTTAAAGCATTTGACTACAATCCACACCAGACATACTTAGCAAACTTTAAAATACAGCCTCTCAACATTGTTACAATTAAGTCACTCTGAAATGTCATGAAAAGCAATCTAGTCCCATTAAAATCTTCACACTCATTAAAAAAGCACTTACAGACTCGAAAATGTTCCTAATACATTATTTAAAGACACAAGATGTACAGTGACTAAAAACCTTGTACAGAAAGAGAATAGCAACAGTCTGCTTTAAAAAAGCCTGCGTGCAAATGTGTGTTATAATTAGCTAATTGGGAAACTGCAGGTAGAAGGCAGTTTGTCATCTACTGGGTTTTGTCTGGGGGTTTTATTTATCTCGTTCTCTTTTTATTAAAGGAAGAAGGAAAAGGGTGCTTTCTTTTTATGGAAGGAAGAAAAGCCCATTGTAGGCAATTTATGATCATTATGCAGATGACATGTGCCAAAGCCACCTCTTTTCCTGGAAGGGGTAGGGAAAAGCACAGACATTCTCCGACACCAGGCAGACAAACAAAGAAGGGGTCACTGGAAGTTGCGCCTGTGAGGGCCAGAATCCCAGAACAAAGATAAACGAGCTGGGGCTGCAACACAGCCACTGCCCTCCTCTAATGCTGCATCTTTGTTTGATGTTAATAGAAGATGAAGGTATAAAATTTGCATCTTTATTGAACCCACTGCTAGATGAACCATGTTCCCGCTGAGCCCCAGAGCAACAGAACAACAGTGGATGCTTCTTCCAGGGAAGGCTCTCACTTCTCCCTGCACCTCACCCCATTTAAATACTTGGATTTTAGTGAGGTTTTTCACAATTTTGACCAGTGCAAGAAGGGAATCAGGCTGCAGAAAGGCATTCAGACATCATTTGAAGAAGCTGGAAGAACAAGAAAGAATCTGGAAAAATGGATCATTGTGAGAGGGATCTCCCTGTTTTCAGCAACACCAGCACAAAGCAGTAATTTAAAAACAAATTTGGAGAAGAGGACAAAGAAAAACAGTATTTACTTGCTGAGAATGAGGGGCAAGAGCTCCTTGGCATCCTACAGAAGCTTCCAATCAAACAACCAACAGAAAAAAGAATAAAGAATCCAATCTAAATCAACTTTCTGAATGGCCTCCTTCTCCCCAAACCATGACCCTCTGCAGAGCAGCGTGGTTCAGGGAGAGCACAGGGCTCAGCCCAGCCTGCCAGATACTTCCAACTCCCTCTGTGCCTTTTCCCCAGGCAAACATAAGGCATCACACCGACCCAGTCGGAGCGGCCACCTCGCTGGGTGCTCTGCCAGCAGCCAGCTGAAGGTCTAAGGAAGATCAGAACAGGCTCAGAGCATAATGAGTCTACCCAGAATAATCAGCCACCTGCACAAGTTGTGACTAGGGATCTCCTGAGTCATGCTCTTTAGCAGCCTTGCTCTGTGTCTCTTCCACAAATGCCTCCAGCACATTTCCAAACCCACAGCAGTTTCTCACACCCACCCAGAGGTGATGATTTCCACAGCTCGCTGCCTGCTTGCAGGAAGAAATATCTTCTTCTGCCTGTTTTGAGCCTCCACACTTCATCTGCCACCTCTAGGTCTGGTATGAAGAAGAACTTGAACAGTCACTCTCCATCTACTTTATTCATGGCTGTATCAATGTTTATCACACTCCTGCTTAATCATCCCTCTTGCAGAGCTCTCCTCTGTTCACCCACTCTGTACATGGAAGGTTTTTTCTCTCTCTCTGATCACCATCTTCACAGCCCGTCCCTGTACCTCTTCCAGTTTTTTATATCCATTAGAGATAGGGAGTACATTCCAGACATAGCAATCCATGGATGTCTACAGCAATATCATGGCATCTTCTTTTTCTCCTGTATTTCTGCTCAACAAGTCCTGATACCCCATTTGTTCTGTGAATGCTCTTGAGCCCTGAACTGGTTATTTCTTTAGGATTGTCCTCAGAGGGCAGGGGAAGAGATGTGTGCAGGCTGTATATCAACCAAGGCAGTGCCCTTCCTCTGCTCATCTGCATTCCAGGAGTGCTCAGACTCACGGCCCAGAGTCTGGGGACAGAGCAGGTGTGGCTGGGACAGAGCAGACCCAAACAGGACTGGGATCCATCACACACTGCTCCTCCCGCCTTGACCAAGCTGGGTAAGACATTACAGCTGAAATGCACTGAAGCACAACAGATATATGGCAGTGATTTGTTATTCCCAGTCTCCAATGAACATCCTCAAGGGACAGCCAAAAATTTCAGGACTGTAGGCACTGAAAAAGTGTCTGGTTCAGGCTGCAAACCCCAGAACTATAATGCTCATTATAATACTATTAATACATAGCTAAAGTGTCAGAATAAGATTCTCTATTTGATACTCTCAGGAGGGGGCTACAAAAGTGATGAGCAGACTAGGTGAATGAGTTTATCTTGGAGAATAATGAGTTTATCTTTAAAGAAAAGCCCATTGCAGGCAATTTATGACAGTTATGCAGGTTAGAGAAGGGGGAAGCATGGGAGAAAAGGAGATGAAAGAGAGAAGCAAAAGCATCTTTTACAAATGCCAAAGACCTGAAATAATGTCACTTCAACTGCCAAATGCACTTCAGCTTTCAGGCAAATCAGTCATGAGGATGAGCAACTTCTCGAATCATAGTACAGCTGCTTCTCAAAAAAGCTCTCCTTAGCTCCAGTCATCCCCCTGCAAAATCTGCTCCTGCTCTCAAACGTGTCCTGGGCCCCTTCTCAACAAAAGTCACCAATTAAAGGGACACCACGACCCCATTGTGACATGGGCCATTACTCACTCAGGACCCAGTCCACAGCACCCACTGGTTTTCACTTGTGAAATGGCTGTACCTGAATTTGGGCCTCTGGAAGCGCAGGTCTCACCTATGAATCCTTCAGCCCCTGCAAAGCTCCTGGAACTATTCTCCCTGGAAAGCCAAAGGAAGGTTTCTGACAGAATGACTGTCCTTGTATAAGGTTTATCTTCTGACAACATCCTTCCCAGCCATGCTGCTGCCAGTAGAAAATTCTGCCTGCACAACCCCATCCTCTCTCACATTGCCCCATTCAGGTTTGGTTCTTTTGGTAGATCTTAACAGTTGATGCAAATAGAAGAATGTTCCAGGGCATAAAATACAAAGAACAACCTGGACATATTTTATTACAGTGCTTTATCATTTAACACACAATGGGGACATGTATTATGAAATACCACACCACTGAAGGTGAGATATTCTATTCTAATACAGCTTCCACAGGAGAACAGATTGTTTTAACCTCAGCTCCAGTAATTTCCAAATATGCAAAGACAAATGCTAGTCCTTGTACAAAATGTGCCATTGTGAGTATTGAACAAATTCAATGCCCAGTGAGAGTGCAGGGAACTAACTATAGCTCTCACATGGCTCCGGTACCTGCACTTGATTCTCCAAACAAAAAGGCAGGGGTTGGTAAACACACATCTGTTTCTGTTTCTCTCCTACACCCCTCCCAGCCCTGGGGGATTCCCACAGCTCTGAGATCAATGCTCTGAAAAAGCCTCTAGAGCCAAGGCAAAGGTTTAGCTAATCGAGGCAAGGGACCACCCACCAGCGTGTGAAAACATGGACAGCACCCATCAGCAAACCCCAGTCACCCACTGCTGTGGATTTGGATGCTCCCAGAGCGCCAGCTCCTGCTGTGGGCTCAGCCTGGACCCAACTGAGCATCGAGGTCCCACTCCAGCGAAACACCCAGCCCAGTCACCTGGAGCTACCCCCAGCTCTGCACTCCCACAGGGAGGTTAACACTTGCCTGCCACAGACAGTCTACCTACAGGATGCAACCATACAAATGCTTTTAAAAACATCAATTAGTTAACAAGCACTGTGAACAGAACAGGGATTTTGTGCCTTCTGCTCTGAGCAGCCATTTGTACCAAGTCCACCCTGTATGTGCAGGACAAAATCACAGATTTTCTTCAAATCAGATAACTACAAAACAGAAGGTGAAAAAACCTAAACAGCACACCAGTAAAGTTTGGTCTCATTCTGCTCCCCATTTTCCCCTTCTCCCAACACATTTAGTCTCCTGCTTTCCTTCTGCTCGTCTGTACTAGAATTAAAAGAATATTCATCTTTAGTGCCCAGAAGAGGACAAATCAGGCTGTCCACAGCAGGAGAGAGCCTGTAGCCTCTTCCAGAGACAGCAGGAGATGGTTCTGCTGTCTGAACAGGCCATTGCAATCACACTTGATAAAAACATCAAAAAAAACCCCCACAAAATTTGAAGAGAGATCCTACCTGAGCTGGCTGTCAGCAAACTACACGTGGAAACACCTGCACTGAAAGGGAATTGCTCCCGTTGCTGCACAGGAACATCTGGGTGAAGAGGCTGGGAGTGGAGGTAAGACACGGACACCTGGCTGGGGCTGCACTGCATCACCTCACAGAGTCCTGCTGTACAGCCAGCCCGGCTCACCCAGGGCTTGCAGCAGCCCTCCTTCCCTCCCAAAGCACCTCCTTGGGCCAAAAGCATCATCCTCTCTGCTTCCTTCACTTGGGGACTCACTGTTTAGAGCTGGGGGAATCCCTTCAAAATCACAGCAGGGAAGAGCCCAGACATCAATCTGTGTTTTCCTCCAGCCCATACAAAAGTGATTGTTACATTTAGGATTGTTATGCCTTCGATCCCTTCAATTTTAAGCACTCCTAGAGCCTCCCCTTTCTGTTGGGACTCTGCCAAGCACCCAGCACACAGGCTGAGCAGTCAGCAGTGCTCACAGGGGATGCAGCAGCCCCACATCCCACTGGGCCATCAGCTCATCCTGGGGGGACACGGGAAGGACAAAGGGGTCTGATCACACAGTGGTGAAGGCAGCACACATCCTGTGCTGTTCCCTCCTGTGAGTGCAGGGAGCAGGGCTGGCCACAAATGGCTCATTCATCTCTCAAATATCTCAAAGGACTGTGCTTTAGCCCTTACAGCAGCAGCAGAGCTGCCACACCGAAGGGAACCCTTGCTGCAGAGGGAACACCTGTGCCTGAAGGAATCCTCACACCCTGACACCGGCAGTGCTCTGCACCACTGGAAAAAACAGCGAGTGTCTGTGTGTCCTCACAGCCCAGGGGTGGATCCTAGCATAGGAGGCTTTGCTGAGGTAACACCAGAGAGTACAGCAAACACAGTAAAGTCCAAGACTGAACAAAACAGGAGGAAATTCTGGAGGGCAGCATTTACACCTGTGTGTGGGTGGAAGTGCAGCTCTCCCATTCCTACTGCCGCACATGTCCATCTCCTCCACCCCCAATCTCACCCCCAGTCCTTTATTCCTGAGAGTCCCCTTTACACCAACAGATTAATTTGCATTCTGTCTCAAATAATTCATTTTTATGTGCTTTTAAATCTCTTATGCTACTAAAATATTTGCTTTGTACACTAGTGTCTTTTCCAGGAAAGCAAGGTGAGGAGCAGGTCCATACGCCCCTGAGGGCACCTGCCAGTGGAGCACCATCTCCTCCTCAGCACCGTGTCCCACCAGAGCAGGGGTTGCTCCAAGAGCTGGTTGGCACATCCAGAGGGCAGATATCTGCCCGGGGCAGTGCCATGGGAGATCCTGTTTCATGGCAAAACAATTGCTCATAAAAATTCCATTTAAGTTACTATAACTTAACATTGTCTAAATGAAAACCCAGAGGCTACAGCTGAACCCCGGGTGACTCTATTGAGTTGAAGGGCATTTTTTGTATTTTTTGTCTTGCCTTTTTTTTTTAATATTCATTGATCTGAACAAACATAATAATCACCATCTGTTGTGAACACAGTTGGAATGGAAAAAAAAAACCCACAAAACAAAGGAAAAAAAATAAAAAGCAGGATCGCATACAAGGCTGGTGTAAACCAGCATAATTCCTCTGACCCCAGCAGATCCATCAACACTCAGGTAAAGTGTTTCATTCAATTTCTGTCTGAAATTGCTCATAACATTAAAAATATACTTTAGCCGGAGGGGTTTTGGTTTGGTTTCTTTTGTGATGCACGGCTGCTTTCTGCTTCCTTTTGTTCTAATGCTCTTGTACACTAAGTGGAAAAGGATCTCAGATCTTGACATCCCACTTCACTAGAAAGATGTCACAGGCAGCAACATCCCTGCCTGTGCCTGCCGAGTCAGGCAGTCAAGCACCTCCTCAGCCCCTGCATTCCCGGACTGAGACATTGAATAAATTCCCTCTGCTCCTACACAGAGTGAAAACAACATAACACAGGCAGAAATGTTTAATGACTCAGTGCCACAGCAAATAAATGGCTTAAAAACATAAGTGCTTTTCGGGAAAGCAAGCTCTCCAGTGCTGGAGAGGAGCTGAGGCTGACTGGATCCCTTCATCACTGCACGTGCCCTCACCCCCTCGTGCCCAGCACCCCCAGCACGGAGATGTCCCAAGTGTTTGTGATCCCACTCCCTTCCCCAGGCACCTCTTGCTGAGCTGGGAAAGCACAAAGGACCCTGCTCTGGTTATTTTTGCACATGCACAGGGTGCAGGCAGTGGAGACAAGGTGGTCTCGTGGATGCAGAGTGAGCAGGACACACCACGCCCATGGTCACTGCCAGCATGGCAAAACCAGCACCACTGAAGCCACTGGTTTACCCAAAATCCAAACAGTCCTGGCTGATGGGTACAGTCTTACAGGAGACACAGACCAACTCACAGCACTCAAGGATAAATCAGGGAAAGAGGCTTTGCAAAAGAGGCCCTGTCCCCATGTACTATGCACTCTTCAACTGCTTAGCATCTTGCAAAATGCTTAGAAAACTGCAGCGCTGCTGAGGTGAGCAGAGAGGCTGGAGAGAGACGGGGCAGGCTGGGTGTGGGTGTCAGGAGCAGCCCCAGCAGCCCTGAACACAGTGCTGGACAAGGCCAGGAGCAGAAGCCGTGGCAGCTCCACACCTTTTACACAGCTCAGTGCAGAACACTGCACCCCACACAGGACAGAACACCTCAGCATCTCCACACACCTGTAACAAACACGGGGCAAAACCAGCAAAAATACAGGTGAGATTTTCCAACACTCACATGGAATGGCAACAGATTAACAAGAGCTGGATCTTAAGCAGTCACCAGTGCTTTTAAAAAAACCCAAAGCCACAACACCTCTAGCCTCCCAAGTGCCACCTTACTTCCGTTCCCATTTCAATGTGACTTCTGCAGACAGAATCCTGATGGCACTAGAGAATGGTACAGACCACCCAGATCCAGGATGAAACTCTTCAAATGGTTAGAGGAATTGATTCTGAGCAACACAGGAATTTTTGCTGGATTTGGAGTATTTTTCTGGGTTCTGGTGAAAGCCAGCACAGAAATGATGCTAGACTTGAAGTGGAAAGGGATCTCATATCACTGGAGCAGGAAACAAACCGTGGAAAAGCTCAGATGTGATGTAGGATGAATAGCAATTGGTTTCTATCTCTGGTGACTTGTGAATGTATTACTATATTCCTTCTAAAGCATATCACACTGATCTCAAACCTTCATGTTGTCACGAGCTTCCTGGACAAGCAGGATTATTTTGGTATTAATCCTTTGCTAGATTTAGCAGTGCCTCAGACACTGGAACTCCGCATGAGAGCCAATCTCCCTGATTTCTCCACCTGACTTCTCTTGGCTCCCTCTATGAGCACTGGTAAGTATTTCTAAGCCCCTGGCATCACTCAGCCCAGGACAATTAGCATTATTTTGTCACAAAGGGCTTTCAGTGCATGCAACTGTACCACACCACCATTCACATGGCACTCATCAGGCTGACAGACAGGGGTTACATTACCTACTACTTTATAATACAACTATTATACACATTTTTCCTGGATAACACTAAGCCTGAGTCTTTCGCAGTCCTCGGGGAGCCTTCTCACTGATGAGGTGGATCTGGCTGTAAAAGGCAGAGTGACCTAAAATCGGAGGCTTAAAGAGTTGTGTAACCTTTGAAACAAACAAAAAAAATTACAAATTAAATTTCCAAATAAACCAGAACCTCAGGGGAAGAGTCTCAGCTTAGTATTTGAGAGCCGTTAGCCACATGTTTTCAGCTAACATTTAATGTAGCTGGAAGGGTAAATCCCTCTCTCAAGGAAGAATATGGCCTTTAGGTTTCCCATCCCAAGGGATTAAAAATGGAGAAGAGGGTTATTTGCATTTACATTTGAAAAATGTGTATTGCCAGATATTGAAAGAAAAAAGAATAACTATATAGTAATGTCTGCCCTCAGTTGTACCCTGCAAAATCAAGAAAGTGGACAAGCAAAATGGGCATCCAGACAAATCACTCAACACTTTCAAAAACAACCCCAAAACCAACCCTAAATTTCCTTCTTTGATGTTTTCACACTGTATCCAGGATCTAACAGTAGGTACAACAAGGCTTCCTGCAACCCAACAACATCAGCCACGTGGGTAAAGCCTGATTTTTCATTTGGTGGCCAGGTTACTTCCTGGCATCCAGCAGCAATGCCAAAGCAGAGGATTCCTGAGCTGTTCCCAACCCAACAAAATCCCAAACGTTACCAGGTCAGGACAGCATTACAGCCTGGTTTGGGGTTGATTTGGGAGCTTATTTGCTCTCTACTCTCTGCAGAGAAGGGGCAGAGGAATCCACAGTAGTTTGTTGTCTTTGTGCACCAGGAAAATTAAAATCCCCAGCGCATTTGAAACACGAGTTTGCTTATGTCTCTGCATAGGAACAAAGTGTGAACTTTATCCTGTACAAAAGGTGAGCACAAAAGCAAAATTCACTTCAAGCTCTCTGTTTTCACAGGGATATTGAGAATAAACGGTAGAAACAACCCAGAAAGAAACAGGGCTGACCTGTCCCTTAGTCCCTCTTCAAACACTGACTTCATCCAAGCTCTTGGCACTACAGACCTTTGTCAGCAGCAGATCTGCCTTATCCAGGGTACCACGCAGATATCACATCCAATTCCAGGGGTAGACTAAAAAAAGTCTCTTGGAAACTCTGCTCCCCCTCTGCATCCCTGGGCTCAGCAAGACAGGAGCCCAAGCCCCAGGGAGGGTTTCCATCAGCTCAAGGCAGTGGTGCAACAACACAAAAGCCGAAAATGAGACTTTACGTACACGTAGGCACACCCACAGACACAGAGGGAAAATTGCTATCAATTATGCTAGTTAATTATACATTATAATGGAATTAGAGTAAACCCTCCTCATTATCTCCTGGTTCAGCCCCTGCTCCGCAGCGAGCTGACCACATGCTGCACTAATGCCAACAGCCCTTCACATTAACCTTTATCTGCGCCTCGCAGCCTCGCTGTTTGCTCTGTGTATCGCGCTTGTTTTGACCTTGTTTCTGGCTGACCTTTCATTGAAATATAACATTTGTAGCAGTCCTGGAGACTGGCTCATCTCCCGTGGCCTTGCAACCACGATGCATTTTTGTACAGGATCTAAAACACAGGACGCCTTGTCTTCGCCGCGTTCCTGGGATCCTCGCCTGCCCTTCGCCTTTCTCAGACAAGCTGTGACATTACCAAGACAGTTTACAACGGCTGCTGTGTGTTCAGCTCTTAAAAGGAAATCCTGAGGGACATTTCATTATTATTATTATTATCACTATTTTGCACAGAGGTTGTGTAAGAGGGATAATCACAGCCATGCCCGTGAGCAGAGCACCGAGTGTCCTGGCTGTGCGTCTCGCAGCCACAGCAGCCAGGGCACAGAGCCCCCCAAACCTGCCTGCAATCCCCAAACTGTGACTGCAGCAGATCCAAGGGGCCTTTCACGACTGTGATTCACTGCTGGAGGAAGCAGTTTACTGCTGGATATTCAGAGTGATGGTGTTTAAGGCAGATGCCTGTGTGGGATCGTGGGCTCCTGCGAGCAACACATCCTTAAGCGTCGCTGCCAAGTCCTGACTCCACAGACTCGCACTGCAGGGACAAAATCATCTTCATGCACAGGAGGAAGCTGTGACCTGCATAATATTTGCTCTGCAAAGTAAACCTGCTCTATTTTAATTTTTTTTTAAAGAAAAATAGGGAAATGAACTCAGAATAAAGTTCTCCTTTGAAGGATTACAGAAAAATCCATCAAGAGGAGGAAGAGTCTTTCCAAAAAGGGCAAAGTCCCAACTGCCACATAACTGATTTGACACAGCAGTGCAGAGAAGACAGTAATTTATACTCCCAGGAGCACAGGGAGCACGATTTAACAGTTTCCTCTTTTTTCCCTACAGTAATAACACAAAGTGGCAAACAGCTTCCTGGTTTCAATCTCTGCTGTGCATTCCTTATGACCTTCCCCACTGACTTTCATGGGGGCTTGGGTGTCAGAGATAAAACTTGAAAATCACATTTGTGAAGGAAGGTCCGGGTAGGATTATCCTAGGAAAAAAAGATAAAAAGAAAAGATGAATAAAAAAAAATTCACTGAAGATTTAGCTCAAAAATGGTCGACGCTTCCAACTTGGCAAAGGGAGGTATTAATAAAAAACTAATAATCCCCTAAGGAAGATCATAAAAATGATTAAGCTAAATCCACAAATACAGGGCACAGAAAAATTTGGTTGCTGAGAACTTCCTCTACAAGCACACTGTACATGGGCTAGAACCGAGGTGGCTGCAGAGAGGTGGCGGTGGCTGAGGGAGACACACACCAGGTGCCTCAGGACAGAGGAATTTGCCTTACAGAGCAGATCTGGTGATGGTCACACACAGCCCCCTCCAGCACAGCACCCTGGCTGCCTCCCCAGCCTGGCTCTGCCACAGCTGAGACACAAACCCTGCTGCTGCTGGGGGCTTGTGACACACCAGGACTGGGAGGAACCTCTGTGTGTCTTCACCTGCCCCCAAACACCCACCAAGGGCACAAGGTCCATGGAGACCCCTCCCAGCCCCCTGCACACACAGACCAATACAGGCCACTGCCAAGAAATGTTCTGCTGACAGAGAAAAAGATTTGGTTTTTTGGGTTTTTTTTTCCTGACCCATACTTCTCCCGAGATATGAAGCTTAAACAACTCAACATTTAAGGATCATCAACGAAAGTCACAAATAGCTGTATTTTAAAAAATTGCTTTAACATTTTACACCCTCAAATGTCATCCATAATAACTGTGTTCAGCTCAAAAAGATGGTATTTTTCACTTTGCAGATGTCCAGTGCAGGGTTTATGTCTCGCTTTCACACAGCATCATTTCAGCCTTGCAGTAGAAACTTCTTTCTTAAGAGAGGCTTAGACTGGAGAGGAAGAGATGCTCTGAGCCCAAGGAAACTGAAGGCCATGGCATTCTGTCCTTAGGGCCAGCGAGCCCCAGAAGGAGCCTCTGGGTGACAGAGGGACATAACAGCCACCAACCACTTCCAGCAGGAGCAGAAGGAATGAACACAACCCCACGTGGAAGGGCAGTGAACCTGCTTATGCCATGTGCCCTGCTCCTGCCGCGGCACTCCCCTCCAGCCCCGTCCTACGAGTGAGATAATCTGGCCCTTAAATAGGGTTCACAGCACCTGACCCCAAATCTGCCGAGCAAGGGAAGGCAGGGAGAGGAGGACAGAGTGTCAGGTGCTGGGGTGAGATGTCCTTTCAATACCTGCTAGGTTTTGAAAAGGCTTTTTATGCATTAGATCCACCCCTTTTTTAATACTATGAGGACAAAACTGCACTTACGAGGGAAAGGAGCATAAAAAAGGTAATAAACATTTAATGATCCAATAATTGGTTATATCAGAGTAATCACTGTTCAGTAATTAACTCCCATTCCTGCTTGCTCATTTGATATCTTCTGTACCCTTTGATAGGTTCCTGTGAATATCAGCATTCCTTAGAAACCCTTACACTGAAACCTTTTGATGAAGCTAAAAAGCAACGGCACCATTAATCACTGCACACATCCCAGTGGCTTTCAGACTCCATCTGAGACGGGGCCTTTCCTCCCTGCGTCGCTCCTCAGCTGCCTTCAGCACAGCCCCTTGGCCCTACAATTTGAGATTTTCTCCCTTGCTTCTTCATGTTCCCAGAAAAATGAATTAGCTGTACATTTTCTGTGCCAAAGGGTTAGTGGGAAGGCACACCAACATAAAATTACATCTTGAAAGATAACAAAAAAATAATTACATTGCAGTGTCACGGAAGAATACAGGGAACAGCTGGCATGTTGCTGCAATGTAAAACCAGAATTAAACTCAGGTTAGTGTCACTTCCAACTAACTGCCCATGGTAAGCAAGAGCAGACAGGCACTGGGCTTCTGCCACAGCCTTCCACAGCCAGTCCTTCCTCAGCCCAGCCACAGAAAGCTCTCTCTCCCTGGGGAGAGCAGAGTGTGCTGGCACAGCTTCATTTCTACCATGGCCATCCCAGCACAGCTGAGGCAAGAGGGGAAGGGCTCACCCTGAGAGTGCCCAGGTGATCAGCTTTATCCAAACAGGTACTTCTCCAGCCCTGATCCTAAATCTAACCGTCACAAGTATTTTAAGACAAACTCATATAATGAAAGGAGGCATCATTTATGGCCTTTAAACTTTAAAAAATATATTACACAACTTACTTCTCTAGAGTAACAGCTCTGTGATTTAACTGCTCTAAGTTTGTTTAAGAAAAATGATGATATAGAAATGCTGACTCCAGTTTTTTCCGAAGTAATAGATATTATTGCCTGGGGGGGAAAAAAAAAAGCTAAATTTGACTTACACTCTTTGGGGTGGATTTTTATCTCTATCACATCAATGCAGAGCCAAAGTAAATCCATAGTATTTCACATAGTCTACATTTATTGCAGCGAGACATTTGTTCAATCAAAAGTTCTTTCTTGAGACAAATATCTGCTGAACGTAAAACTAGTCAAGCTATTTTCCCCCTGTATGAATCCTTTACCCTATATGTATTTTCAGATGCCACCATTTTATACCAACTCAGGTCTGCTGCTTGCAGTGGAGGTGCCTTTGGCTGCCAGGCTCTGAGTATGAAGTGCTTTTCTTCCAAAACATACACACACCTCCATCAGCACAAACCACAGAGCAGTAACTTCTGCCTCAAAGATTTTAAAAATCAGGGGTCACAAAAGAGGACAGAAGAAAAAAGACGTTCTTCAGAAGTCAAGTATTCTGCCCCAATTGTCAATATTATGCAAAATGCTGGTATTGCAGAATTGTATTCTTAACTGCTGCTATATAAATTAATGGAGGTCAGTTAGCTCAAGGAATGCTGAAACTGAACGTGAAATATCAAGTTAAACAAAACCACATGCACGGAGCAGTCAATTCTGCCCTGCATGGGCCAGGGGGGTTTCCCAAAGCACAGTGAGTTGGAGCCAGGCATTTGCAGATCTGAACCAGAGGGATTGTGAGCTCTTTGTATGTTACTCGTGCACTTGTAGGCATTAGTAGTGATGGGAAGGGAGGGAGACACGGAAACAGATTGAAAGGGGCAGGAAAATTAGAGAGAGCTCCTTGCCATTAATGGAAAAATAACTACAGAGTGTTGTAACAGATTTCTCCTCTTTTGTATGCATAGGAATATTTATTTAATCAATGTTCTGTAACAAAACAGGCCTCTGGTGAGCTATTGTGGAGAGAGAACTCCATTCAGAGAGTGGTGATTTGAATCTTGCCACCTGTTTAACTGGTACTGGAGAAAGCAACAATATGTGGCTGGATGGGACGGTGTCTGCCCCGGGGAGAGGAGGAAGCACCCCACAGAAGCTTTCCAAAGTAATTACCCAAAGTAATGCCACTTTCCAGGGAAATCTTGATGACTTGTCATTACCAGGACTTCTGCAAGCAACCCTGCAAAGTTCACCACTTCTCTTAGGGAGGGATAAAATTCAATCTCATACAGTAGAGACTTCTGATGCTTTGTGTTACTGAACCTGTGCTTGAATCCAAACTCATCCAGCTGAGGGACAGAAAAAAGCTGTTGACAAATACAGGCTCATGCCAGTGAGTTATTTCAGTCCCACTGTGACCAGTGGTTCCCCAGCCAAGCTCTCTGTTGGGGCTTTTCCAGCGTGGCCAGGGATGCTCCAGCATGTGGCCACATCCTGCATCCCACAGGACGATGCTGAGCTGCATCAGGAGGCAGAGTTTGGAACACGCCTTGGCCCTGCAGCTCCAGGAGCTTCCCGCCACCAGACTCCATCTCCTGAAGGCCCCAAACCAAAAAAATCCCAAGCCACTCACCCAAGTTTCCCCTCAAAATAAACCATTATTTAAAAACAAGCCACTGTTAGGGAGCTTCACATTAAAGGTATATTTCTGTATATACCTTATAACATCCCACTCCTGACTGCATTTCAACATGTACTGATTTTAAGAGCATTGTGCTATGGTTTTTAACAACATACTCAGGCATTTTCTTAAAGAGGGACTGATTTTAACATTTGCATAAACGAGTCTTTAAATAAAGCCCTGACAAAGGCTCACGCAAAACCTGGGGTGGGAGCTTCTCACTGGATGGCTTCTTCTCCCTTCTGCACTGTTTGCTGCAAAAACATACCACATACATGAACTTTGTGTTCACCTTACACAAACCTTATCCTAAAGCAGCTTTGCTCTTAAATTTGCTACACCAGGATTAAAAACCCCCTGTACTTATTTATTTTGATAGGCCAGCTACTACCAGAGATACACCAGTTTTATGACATATTACACCTGCAGACCCTGGCATTAATGACAGACCTAATTTGCTTATCACCATCACAGCTGCCAGAGTTAGTAATACATCCTTTAACATTTCTTGTAGGCAGAATGAGAGTTTCTTGCCTATTCTGCAATGGATTTAAGAAAAGATATTACCATAAATAGCCATGACACCCACCACAGCTGGGACATATAATGTTATAAGGGATTTAAAACTGAAGCAAGTCATAACTAACGCCAACTTTTACACACTTAATAATCATAGCAGTATAAAGAAAGATAAAGCATTAATCAGAATTTCACTGTGTTACCCTTCACATCAGATTTCTTTAATGAAATTGGTTGTTGTCAGCAATTTTAAGGCAGAATTATAACTTTATTTTAAAAAGTGGTTGACAATAAAACAAGTGCTTTCAGTTATTTAAATAAGTGTTCTAGGCAGATCCTGCTACATATGTGCAGGCACTGGTGCTTTATTGTCCTACAGTAAAATTATGTAGATATTTTATGTTAACTACTTACTATTTGAGCATCCTGCAGATGCTAATTAAGTAGCCAGGCAAACTCTGAAGAGGGACAGTAGTATTAAAGCTATTTTGTGGACACAAAAACTCAGCTACAGCAAAACTAACACTCTAGCTCAAGGTGACCCCTAAGCACATATTTAGACTCCACACTAAATACTGCCTCACACATCAGCATTATCCCCATATGCCTCCTCCTCTTAGTCAAGAAACCCAAATCTACAGCCCTGATGCAGCAGCTCCCCTGAGACACGCATGGATCCAATCCCAAATCCATCCCTACTCAGCACAACCCCAGAGCAGGTGCTCGTGCAGAAATGGGAAGACAGTGACTGCTTCAAGGTGACCAAAGGTGACTGTCCCTGCACAGAAACCAGCCCATGTCTCCCAAGGACTGGCTCAGCATCTTCATTAAAAGAGAGTGTTTGAAGGAGAAGAGTTATCAGGAGTTGTTTTGGAAGCCACCTGTGCAAACCAAAATGCAAGAGTGCACATGGTGAGGGTGGCCACGGGCCAAACAAGTCCCCATCTGCTTCAGGGTCCCAGCCGGGCAGAGCACGGCACTGAGCAGGCTGCAGAAAGTAAGACAAAAACAGTACTAAAACTAAAAAAGAAGGATCTTCTTTATGTGTATTATCCCTTCCACTCTCTAGCTTCCCCCTTTAGACGGTGCAAAGAGCATGAGCACCACTGCAGGCTGGGGACAGGCTGTGTGCCATGTGCATCCCATGGTGAGAATGCTGCACAGGCCTGTGCTGACAGAGGCCCTGCAGACCTCCAACCACCCCAGGAAAGCCACACCTCAAACTGTGAAGGCAGAAAAAGAGGTAAAAGCTGAACAGATTGCCCTGTACTCCAAAATGTGTGGAGCTATGCAGTGTAAAATGAACACAAAACAAATACACAAAATGTTCAGAGTAGCAGCCCAGTATGAAGGACTTAAAAAAAAAAAGCCCTTAAATTTTCAAAGCAAATTTTGTGGCATTTACATTCTGTGTATTTTTCCATGTTGTAAATGGCATTTCCTGATGAGACTTCTTGAAAGTCTTGTCGGTGTGGATGAGGCCTGACCAAACCCTGCAGGCGATGCAGGATGAGGCCCTGGAACAGCACAACAGCTCTGCCACGTTCAGTGGCATGAGAGACACCTCCTTCCCCATGGGCTGGAGAGGATTTTATATCAGACATTTTCAATAAATAAACAAACCCTTCCCTAACCTGTAACATAAACCCACACAGTGCAGTGCTTCCTATCCCCACGAAAACGTGGTGACCCACACTCTAACACCGTAATCTAATCCTTGAACTAAAGACAGTTTAATGCCTTTACAAATCCATATGTTTTCTAATACCACCATTGCTGTCAGCAGACTACAGGAGCGCCTCTCTGAAGATGGAAGGAAAATGACAAAGCACATCATTGTGAAGGCAATTATATGCTGCAGTAACCATTTTACAATGGCCCATATGGGCTGTATTTCAACAACGCAATTTCCAAATCTGCCTTAGCAAACATATATCTCCATCCCAATCCCAGGTAGATTTTGCAAAACAAAATAAGACTGCAGCCAGAACAAATCGAAAATACGGATAACAGATGTAAAAATATGCCAACAAGGACACCAGAGCAATTTTTTGTCAGAGTACCAAACAAAGAGAGCAGCCACAGCAGACCTCACGAGGCCATTCACAGCAAAGCTGCCCATTCAAGGGACTTAGAGACCTGGGTTTATCAGAAATCTGATTATACACTCGTGTGCTCTCCTATGCAGCTGCCCAATTCACTGCTGCAGTCACCGGCCCATCCACCTCCCCAGGGACCACAGGGCAGGGGAGCTGCAATCCCAGTCTAGAAGCTAAAATCAGATGTGAACCAAGGCAGTGCATGCTTACCCCAAATCCTCCCTGATATCCAGGACCAGGGCCTAAATAAAGGGAAACAAGGAAAAAAAAAAAAGAAGGAAAAAAACCCCAAACAAACAAACAAACAACCTCACAAAACCCTCTCCTGTCCTCACCCTTGTGATGGCAGATTCAGAGGCCTGCTGTGCTTACCTGGCTGCCTGAGCACTGCTGTGGTATCTGGGGCTGTGCCACCACCCCAGCAGCACCTCCAGCAGCCCCAGGGCAGCTCTGCCTGGTTCCTCAGGAGGCACAGAGCAGTGAAACTGCAGCTCCAGACAAAACTCTCTCCCTCCTGTTGATGGAGAAGCAGGAGCCAGGGCTGAGGAGCAGCCGTCACAGGGCAAAATTATGCAAAAGCTGTACTCTAGTGAAAAGGAGGGTTAATTGTGCATCTTTCCAGAAGTCCTCTGCAGTGGTTGATTGCTTTTGAAGGCTCTGGGATGGATATCTGTTCTGGGATATCTCTGTGCCAGTGGCACAATATTCTAGGGGCTCTGGGGCTGCACACTGACCCTACAGGCAGGATCCAGGCTGCAGGACACCAGCTGAACAGTCCTGCATATATTAGTAGCAGAAATAAAGACAGGAACAGACATGAACATCTTTCTCTCAGAAGTGAAATAGTGATAAAAAATGCCTTAAGCTGCCTACACAAAAACAGAAATGGTAAAGGTGAAAACTTACAAGTTCATTGCTAATTCATTAACAACGAACCATCTGCATCAAATATCTTACATTTCAATGCCAAGGGCAGCAAGCAAAGGAACACATGCACAGCATGGAGCAAAAAATCACCAATACAAGGGAAACATGGGACTGGGTATTCAGTAGCCAGGTCCTGCAAAGTGCATGATCCAGTTCTTATCATTGTCAGCTCCTCAAAATGATCTGGTGAATCTGGGCAAAAGCATTTCAAAGACTTTAATCCATGTGAAATATTACTTCCTGGAACCGGAAATTCAACCCCTAGCAATGAAAACAAAAGCACACTCATAAATGCACCTTTCAACTCAGCCAATATAGCCATATTTAGGCTCATGCTCTCTCAAAAAAATCCTTTACTCATTAATATAAAGTAAACTTGAAATGATTGCTATAATTGCAGTTAAAAAATTAATCATGTTTTGAGATAAATGCAGATAAAAGCATGTTTTACTAATTATCTTTTGAAGCTTCCGGTCATGAAAGATTAAAGGTGGAAGAAAAGTTGTTGAAATATTGAAGACAAAAATCCTACCATTTGAAATCACTTTGAAGCCATGTACCTCGTATGACTGCTCCTTAATGTCCAGATGTACTAAAAAAGGAGTCTCTTTAATTCAGAAGTCTAACAAAACACTCCCATTGGAGCTTTGATGCCTTCGGCTCCCTGGAAATTGGTGCATTTAGCAGTCCCTGCCCCACAGAACTCCAGCCCACTGTGGGATTTTCTTCTTGTTCATCCCCAACTGGGACAAAAAATTTCAAGCCTGAATTCAAAACTGAGTTCCAGAATTTCGGTCTTCACTGAGCTCTCCAGACCTCCCATAGTATCAACCTACTTATGACCAGTTCTACATTCCCAAGCAACCATCTGAGGAAACGCCACCAAATCCACAAAAGGTGACACTTTTCCCACTCAGGGAGGAGAAGCTGGACACACGGACATCAGGGTTTTAACAGAAGACCCTCATCACCAGCTACGGGGTTACTCACAAGCACATGAAGAGCTGTTTGTGTCTCCAGGCCACTTAAAGCAATGCAGGTTATCTGGGGTTACCCAAAAGCAAGGCTGGTATTTCCATTCACAGCTCTGGAAGTAACAAGGCAAATAATTCCCTTCCTGCTCCATACCAGCAGCCTATTTGACATCAGCAGTTTGCAGACTGAGCATTAATTAGGAGAGCAGATCTATTGACCACAGGCTGAAAGGGATGTCCACAACTCCACTGGAAATGTTTCAGGCTTCTGCAAATTGAAACCAGTTGAAAAATACTCCTAGGTAAAATTCCTAAGCAACTTTATAGCCACTTCACAGACCTAGTGACAGTTTCCATCAGATCTGAACTGGTGCAAAAGTATAAGTATTAGAAGTTTGCACCTGCAGCATGATAGAGCCAAAGCCTGTTGTTACAGGGCAGTTTTCAAAAGCACTGAACTGTGCTCAAAAGCTACAGAGTGTCAATGTCAAAGACTCTTCAGTGCTCTGGAGTTTCAAGAGTTAGGGCAGATCTGAAATGGGGCAGCTGACACCTCTTTGCTCAGGGAAGGGTCCCACTGTAAAGAACATTATTCCCCAGCAGCCCCCTGAGCTGTATTTCTCCTTTCCCCTCACCCCGTAGTGTTTAACCCCCTTCCCATCACAAAGCATAGGTGACATCAAATTATTAAATTCTACCCTTGCTACAAACCTGAGCATGGCTAGGTAAATGATTAAATAGTTGGGTTTTTCATAACCACACATCCAAGGAAATTTGCCAATGTCTTTTTATTTGCATATCTGGCAGACTGCCCCAGACAACTAATACATAAGTGACAGCATACAGGTGTATTAGTTTAGAGTTTGCCTTTAATCTAGAGGTGTCAATTTGCTTCTGTTTTAATTACATCCATCTTGATATGTTATTACAACCTCATGAAACTTCTTCATTATGTGAATGGCTATAAATACATACACATGACAAACAGTTGTTATAAATTTTCTGGTTCAGCAGTGGAGGCACAGTATCTTAGCCCACACATCACGTTCATTTAAAATTGCAGTTCTCCCTCTCCTCTCCACCCCACTCCATTCCTTTCCTTCTTGTTCTTTCATCCAACATCAAAATATTTTTCCCCCTACGTTTAATGGATTCTCTAATATTTACTAGTAGCAGCATCCCAACACAAATACTCTCAGCTTAGGGAGCTGTTTCAGCCCATGTGTGTCCTGGGCTGAGCCTCTGTGAGATGTCTGTTTGTCATTAGGCAAATATAAGGAGATTGCACTGAGGCCTTATAAACATGCAAAGATCCACTTTTGTAGCTACATAATTCACTGAGTTTTTCAATACACATTCTGAGGTTGAAGACTTGGCTAATCCATCCACCAGATGTATCTTTATGATCCCAAAAACTCATTAAAATTTACTTTTTTTCCCTTTTTTTTTAAAGTCCAGCAGACTCAGCTGTTGAGCCACATTAATTTAGTTTTTATTATTTTTTTTCCATAGTTAAAATGGCTAATGCTAGCAGAGTCACTGCCTACAAGCACAATAGCCAGACAGTAAAAAATACTAGGACTTTTAATCGTTCAGTAATATCCAAATCCCATAAAATTAAGAGAGGCAATTTGGTCCTCTCAAAACAGACGGTTTTGATTTTTAGTATTTATTTTGAGTTTTCTTTAAGGGGAGAAAAGAGAGGAGAAAAGACACAAATTCACACCAAAAGATTCCATTCAAAGGTCAAAGTGCCCTTGACATGCATTAAACCCCACGACACTAACAGAGTTACAGCATAAATCATCCCCAACAGCAGCACTTCTTCCCCTGCCTCCTCACCACACAGACCCCTCAGAGGTCAGAACTGCTTTCACTGCTCAGCCCTCCATCAGTGCCCTCTCTGATGGATGTCACACCAAGCCCAGCCATTCCACACGATCTGGAGCAAGCTGCAGAGCATGTGTCACCCAGCTCTTGTAACAGCAGCACCTCCCAGCTCCTTCCCCTGGGCATTCTGGAAGCTGGGCACCAGATCCCAGTTTCTGCAGGACCCTTGGAAGACACTCATGGAACCCTCTGGAGGCATGTGGTGCCAAGCACATGGATGTGCAGGAGACAAGAGGAAGGTGACAGAAGTTGTCAGGAGCCGGGTGAAGAACAAAGCCCGTTCCTGGCAACAAGTCAGGTCCTTTGGCCACCTCTCTACCATTCCCACCATCCAGGTAAGCAGGGAGCCAGGTCCTTCAGCCACCATCCTCCATTCCCACCTCCAGCAGAAGTAGATGTCAAAAAAAATATCTATAAATTAAGCAGATTCTCAGACTGAAAGGTCTTGGGTCACTTAGGACTTCCAGAGAGAAAACAAACAAAACTCAGTGCCAAGAGCAATTATCACCATGTTTGTAACTCATCTCAGTCTCAGAAATAGGAAATGGCGTGCAAACAACAAAACATGGGCTCTCAGAACTTGCCAGGAGGGAGAAGTTTTGCCACACAGGTTTCGTACCCAGGGCCACTGCTCTCCTGTACCCAAGAGCCACCCCAGTGTGGTCCTGGAGAAGTCAGTGGCAACAATTTCTGTCTCATTTGTCCTTCATGGGCAAAGGAATTAAAATGCCTTTACTACACCAGGAGGGTGAGTTAGGAGCAGCTGTAGGACTCTCTAGAGCAACCTGCAAGAGGGTCCCCAAGAATGGCTTACCTGGGACACGGCCACACCTGCAGCTAGGGAAAAAGGCAGCAGTGGCTCTGGATTTCACTGACAGGTAAGGGGGTATCTGCCCCAGGTATCAGCACTGTTACACACTCTCCTCTGAAACGCTGTTCCTCTCACGGTCAGCCTACGACAGAGAAAGGCTTCTCACAAACTTTCATGAATTTGGTCTGGAGCTGACCACTACTTAATTTCATTGGAGTTTAAAACTTGTTTTAAAGTCTGATACAACTGTTAGCGTTACTCCACAGCACACAAGTACCTCTTCAGCCACCCAAAATTTAATTTAACCTAAACTCCTGGTGCCTACCTCTATCTGCTTCTGGTGTCCACTGTCATCCTGCACCATCCACAAACCTGCTCCAGATGGCTTCACACAAATGATGCTCAGCACAGGGCTTGTCCCGGGGGCTGAAAATGTTTGCCTGTTTTCGTGAGCTCATCCAACAAAGGACAAGTCCAGGCTTGTGTCTGGATGGGGAGGATAGGTTAACAGTAGTTTTATTCCCAAACCATTAAGTCCCCTTTGGTCCCAAATAAAAGCATGAAAAGAGACAATTTATAAGAGCACTGATTCTACAGGAGAAGAAACTTCCACTTTAGGAAGCTGGCAAATACTTGTGAGACAGGTTAAAGGGTGACCATTCCTGGAGAGAACACCGAATTGAACTCCTGCATGGCTGTGAGTCACTATTCTTGTGTGGAGTCGTATCAGTAACATGTGCATCAGCCAGCATTACACAGTCAGAAGTTCAGTCAGCCAGCCAGGAACCTGGGCACATCAGATAACAGCACACCTCTGCACATCTCCCATGCCTTTGTCTCAGGACATTTTGCAAACAGCAGGACTGAGATGCACACCAAATACCAAGTACATCCACATGGAGCATATGCACCATGATCAAATTAAACCTCATGGGCAGAACCTCACAAACACAATGATATGTGCAGGGGCAAGGGATAATCCACTTCTTTCGCTTAGTCCACCACTTCTGCACAGAGGGTGACAGAACCAAAACTCCTGGCTATAGTATTTACCAGACTAAAGACATAACCTTTTGGTTAAAACCTTCTCTCTCCACCACACGAGTGTGTGAACTTCAGCAGCAGTGTTGCCAAGATACAAGGAGAAAAATCTCAAGACATTAAGGTAACACACTATTTAAAGGCAAATAGTACAGCACAGCTGAGCTGGGGATCTGACAAATTGCCACTGCACGTTCTGCTGTTACAGCAAAACAAATCCCTACCTGCATTAGCCATTCCTCATTACTTACAAAGTGGATTTTCATATCCATTTTACAACAAAGGAGTTTAGAGGACTATGATGTTCTGAAGTGGTCTTCACTATGGCTTGGCATCGAGTCAAAATGACAACAAACTGACTACACAAAAAATGCACGCAGCTGGTAATTTGTGGCACACACAGAGCCAAACCCAACAAGAACACAAGATACTGAACTGATAAATTATAAGGATGATGTACAAAAAGACAGAGCAATGTTGCAAGCAATTTTCTCTTGCAGAACCAAGGCAACACTGCAGTTCAAGTGCAGGAAAACTGAGAGTTAAACATTTCCACATTTCAGCCTGCAACTTCCTAACTCCATTACCTTTTTATTAATTGCATTTGAGACTTCACTAAACTTGAGCTTGGGCTATTTTTAAAACCTATCTGACTCAACCTATTGTTGCTCAGAACAAAGATGAAACTTCTAATTTAGCTGCGGATAATTATAAGGCTGCAGGTCAGACCCCCGGTGTAATGTGGTAGGGTGTTCCAGTCAAACTGATAGGAACAGTGTTCAAAAAAACCCCAAAAACCAATAGTAGCAGAGATGGGGGAAAGAGGGGATCATCTTCAGTGAGTGAGAAATCTTTCTGCCTTCCTCCCAGCTGAAGTTACTGGGATTAATGACTCCTTAAGTAGGGACAGATTTGGCTGAGTGTCTCCCCTTGGTACTGACAGCAGGGCTCTCACCAAGGAGCATTTCGTACACAGCAATGGAGCTTTCCTGAAACTTCCACTTTTGGTAACAACATCCCCCTCCAGTTCTCAGTGTTCCCATACAGTCCCTGCTATTTCTCTATTGATCTCAGTGTTGTAAGTCAATCTTTCAATTACTCAGTCCCTTGATGTCTTTCTGATGATTTTTTTTTGCCTTTCCCTAATGATCATTTTCCTTCCAAGTTCCTGATCCTTCACCCTTATTTTATAAATCATAGAATCATATAATTGTTTAGGTTGGAAAAGACCTCTAAGATCAGAGAGTCCAACCATTAACTCAGCACTGCCAGCCCCACCACTAACCATGTGTCCAAGTGCCACATCTACACTTCTTTTAACTCCCTCCAGGGATGGTGACTCCACCACTGCCCTGGACTTTACACTCCTGCATCCCAGCAGAGGCCCCAGATATTTAATAAGAAAGGGTTTACTTACTCCTCCAAATAGCAGGAAAAAAAGATGCCAAGATAAGGGAGGATAAGGGTGTCTTTTGATATGCAGCATATTTCTCATTAATGCTAATCTTAAAGAGCGGTGCTAGTGGAGATTAATTGAATCCCATTCATCTAAAAGAACTTGTCCTTATAGTTTAAACTCTTCCTTCTTCAACTCAAGGCCACTGTGCCTCCTACTACCACCTATGGGAATGGCAAAAATCCCTACCTTCATTACATGGTTACCTTCAGGAGCTTAAAAATATATTTATGCAGCAATCTCAATCCTCGGTCATTATCTGTCCGAAGAGACAGCTCCAGCTCTCCAACAGCTGCTGAAATCAGCGGGAGTTAGGAGTGCCTCACCTCCCAGGAAGGTACCAGGCTTTTCAAAGTAATTTTAAAGTATTTTTATAGTATTCAGGTACCCAAATGATAGCAATATATGTTTCAAACACCACGCTAGACATTCCTTTTGTGGAATATGCATCCTGCTGTTTTCAGTCCCACTTCCAGTTTGAGTTGCTGTTTTTTCAGGTCTGGTCACTGAGGTTTTCATCAAAATACTCAGCTGCTCTGTCAAAGTTATCTCGAAATTTGATCTCAGGTCAGTTTACTGTTTCCTCTAAAGACACAGTGAAAATAATAAACGCATGGGTATGATATCCCAGTGTCACACAAAGCTTAATGCCTCTCCTCATCCCCAGACATCTTCATTTAGTTACTCCCTTCTCTGCTGGTCTAAATCTGCAGACTTGCATGTGCAAACAGAGACTGGGACAAACACCTAAGCATCTAAGCAGTCAATAAACACAAGGATGGCCACCAAGATTTGCTGACAGCACTAAACAAACACCTGATGTTATGATGCTGCGGCAGTAAGGCAGGAAGATCAAATACCTTTTGAAATATGAAGGCATAGAGACAAGGCAGAACAAACTTGCTTGAAATCTCAAAGAATTTAAGCAAACAGGCTAATCAGGCCAGCCAGAAGACTGGTGAGAAGAGAATGATTTGGGGAGGAAAAGCACACAGCAAGCCAGCCATTCTGGTGTCCAGCTCAAAGCTGTCACACAGCCAAGCTATTTCTATTTTCAGTGGGCCGTGCCTAGAGATGAGTATCACACACCAGTTATTAAAGCAAATTCCTGCATTCACATGCATACACAGAGCCACACTGTCAGTGCACACAGACACAACTGAGACCACAGGATCTTCAAAACCCTCCTGCTACTTGCACATTTTGTTAGGGTCCCTATTTTAAAATCCAGATCAGCTGTTAAGCTTTACTCCATCTAGTCTCATACTATCTGTGCAACATGTAAAAGTGCTGTAGCCAACATCTGCTTAAACCACACAAACGCTGTGGAACAATTGCTTAAAAATTATTTACACTAGGTGGATGGAATCATCTGACACAGAATATGAAGCTCATTAAACAGCTCCTTGACAAATATTTGTCAGCATTTCTCATTTGTAATTAATTATATTGGGCTTTACCTGACGATAATTTAGCATGGTCTCAAAATAGACTAATGCCTGTGTGCTGAACAGAAATTAGCTCAGCAAATGCACGGTGAGAAATTGTGACAGTTTTATGAAACAAGAATCCCCATTTAAATGCAAGTCCCCCGCTTCCCACCCCACTTCTATCTGTGCTTTATAAATATCTGTGTCCCATTTCAGGCTTGTCAGATGAGCTGCCTGAGTTGAAGCTAAACAAACATCCGCAGAAAAAACTCATTACCTTACTCAGTGTTCAGAAAACCTGAAACCAACTGCTTACTCCATAGGGATGGTCAGAGCTGACTCAGGAAACATAAAGTACTTCCCAGGCTTTAAGCCATCTTAACATTCAGGTCAGATTTCCTTTCTCATCACAGCAAACCATCTTCACCACAGCACGTCAACAGCCATGTCACGTCAGTCTCCTGCCCGGACACCTCCGCACCACGGGTAGGAAGGAGACAAACATCTTCCTGAAATCTCACCTCACCAGAGAGCTCTGCACAAGCCTCCTCGCCAGCACTGCCAGAGAACATCACAGAGAAAGTCACTCCAGCGGATTGATTTATCACATTCCGAGAAATGACCTTTCCCTGTCAAACTGGTGTCTCAAATGCTCACCTGGGTTTGGAGAACCTCATGCTTTTATTGCTGGTAACAAACACACCCAGCAGTGCAGCACAGGCTGCTCCAGGCTGAGCAAAGCAGTCAGCTCACCAAGCCACCAGTCACACTCACACAGGTAAGGAGTGTCTGTGCCTTCCTCCTTTTCCAGGCTGGGACACCTGGGGAGGTCAGGGCAGCAACGTGTGAGTAACTGCTCTGGAGTGAACCACAGAGCTCGCTGCTGTCAGTCCCAGCAAGGCCACTCACAGGAGAATCTGGTGAATCAGATCAAACTGTAGGAACACATCTCAGCTGCTTTACTGCAGATTCAGGGCTGGTTTCTGATGGTCAAGGCTCCAGAATGCTCCCCAGTGCAGGGGACAGGCCCCTATTGCACACAGCCACATTAACGTCTTGCAAGGCCAGGCAAGGATCAGTCCAGCCACATCTGCAATGACACTGGAATTGCTCAACTGTCACTCCAACAAGGACAAAATCCACAATGAGATCCTGCTCTCTTCATTTAACTCCCTCTTCCTCTGTATTCCCCACAAAAACATGACAGACTTCAAGGTATGGGGTGTCATAAACACAGAGACAGATAACCATAAGCAGATGGTCTCTATTTCAACACCCAACAATTTACACTTGAGAAGTATGAGAAGGCTACTGACACCTGGACAGAAAAGCAGTTCCCAGAGTGGGAGCTGGTTAAAGTTTTGCTTCAAGGGATGGGAACTTTTATCAACACAACCATAACAGACTGGATAACTCCTCCTGAAGTTACAGTGGCATGGGATCTGTGTTCTTGTGCAGCACCCGTGTCCCTTTGTCATCTACAAGCTTCACACAACCTGGTGTTTTGCACCGGTTGGGCTTTTTCGGTCACCCCATCAAAAAGCGTTTAGTAAAAGACAGGTGAAATCAAGCTGTGTGGAAGTTCTTGCTTCTTTTTTGCAACTTGATATATAAGAACGTCCTGGGGTGACACCTCACACGCAGCCAACCACTCCACTACAGCTGCAAGGATGTCCCCAGAAGCAGCCTTGTCCCTCCACGGTGGCTGTCCCCTCCTGCATGTGCCACCATCCACCTGTGTGCCCTCTTCTGAACCGTGGACTTAGATCCTTCAGTGGGTGAAGATGTTCTGCACTTTACCTCTCACAGATTTTCACACCAAGCAGACAAAACGCTGTCTCTGCACCCTTTCGGTTGTGCTAAGCCTGAGCAAAGGCTGAAGTTCAAGCACAAAGCATGGGCTGGGAAAGTCCTGTCTACATTCTGGACACGAGTGTCTTCTGGAACTGGGGAAAATCTCCATGGCCTCCAATGAGCTGGGGGCAGACCCATAGCATGAGATATATGAATACCAGGACACCTCTCCACAGCACCCGAAGCTTCTTGACTCAGCTCAAACACATTCAACACCTAAACATCTCACCAAGGCTGAGGTACCTCACTCCACCAGCCTCTCACAACCTCCTCACCAACACCAGAATTACAATAAAAACTTCAGGCTGCTACATGCAACACACAGAGCAATTCCTGCCACACTGGGCTTGTGCCTTAGACACCTTCATCTCCCTCTGATCTTCAGAAACAAGTTTCTCAACATACATACGGAGCTGCAGGAAAAAGCACCTAACAACGATTTTGTGACATTACTTCTTAACACAGCATGAAATCGTTAGGTCAAAATGTGCCACCTATCACATGAACATTAAAAGTGTGTCAAGTCTCAGTGTGCAAGCTATTGTTTTATCTGAATGTGATATTAGCTGGCAGAACTGGGTAATGTATCTGTGCTCCTTTTTAGTGATACAGGATTTCAGAGGATGCAAGTAGTAGCCATGCTTGGCTTGGCAAAGAGAAGAGAGCACAGTAATTATTTTCAAGTAGAAAATAAACAAATAAGAAGTGAAACAGAATAAAGACATTTTCTAAAATGCCCTACCAAGTTCTAAACTCACTCTTCACTTCCTCTCCAAAAAGGACTACAGCCAAATTCTTGAGTCCATATTCGCATAAAACCCTTAATGACACAAACTGGGGCTTTGTTTGAGAAAAAACAGAATTTTGTCCAAAACAGAAGCATATAAATCTCACTCTTGCCAATAAACACATATTGACACTTCTGGTTTGGTCTCTCTGGTTTGAGCAGGACACTTGTGGATGGGCTCACCAGGTGAGAAATGGTGGTGGATAAACTGAGTCTGGACATTACCTCAGCATTTGTTCCTTACTGCTTACATTAGTCTAACACCAACCATGTGGAGGTTTGTTGGAGTGAACAAATCCTCCCTTAATTACACCAGAGTAAGTTCTGTTGGAGCATAGTGTGGATGGATACAGGTGTAACCAGGGACAAAATCTGGCTGCAAATCAAAAACCAAACCAAACCAAAAAACCTGAAAATGCCACTAAGTATTCCTGGCTAAATAGTTTAACAGCTTAAAAGCTTTTTTTTTTTTTTTTTTTGGTTAAACAATCAGCTTCACCTCCGATTTTGACAGTTCATCATCATTCCAGTTGTGACTCCAGAGCACATAAACCCAAATAAATCTGCTTTTCACCACAGCAAACTTCTCCTGATCAGAACTTACAAACAACAAAGCCGTTCAAACACACGGGCTGGAAGTCCCCTTCCATGGCAGCATCACCACCACGACCCCGGCTGGGCTGACAGCGGCTCCGCGGTCGCGAGTGGGTGTGCGGAGAGAACACGGAGAGGCGAGGCCGGGCCGGGCGGGGGGAAGCGACACCCGGTGAGTCCCGCGGGGCTTCTCCTCCCTCCGCCCGGCCCGGCCTGGGCTCTGCCACCCCCTCGGCTCGCACGGGGGATGCCCAGAGCCGCCCACCGCGGGGCCCACCCGTGACAAGCCGGCAGGGAGCGCGGCAGGCCGGGCCCCCGCCCGCACAGCTCCGCCAAACACCAGCGCCAGGACGGACCCGCGGTCCCCCCGCGGCCCGCGGACACGAGTGGGCGGCCCCGCCGGGCCACGGCGGCGCGAGAAAAGTTTGATTCGTGGGAGGGGAAGGGAAGGGAAGGGAAGGGAAGCGCCGCCGGGGGACCGCGCGCAAGTCGCCGCT